>JAJJJQ010000004.1:0-136508 GCA_021014315.1 Aureobasidium mangrovei | reverse complement strand
AAAAAAAAAAACAAACAAAAAAAAAAAAAAAAAAAAAAAAAAAAAAAAAAAAAACAGAGACAAGACAACAACAAAACTTGAACAAAACTGAAAGAAAGCAGAGAAGAAGAAAGCCGGCGAGTTCAATGCATAAGAGTCTCAGCGACGGCGAGGACGACTGCCTCCGAAATGGTTGGAGCGATAGTCGAGACCTGACAAGCCTAACCCAAGGGGACCCCTGTCATCGTCATCGTCGTCCTCGTCTTCATCCTCGTCATCATCCCCTTCCTCATCCTCGTCGTCGTCGTCGTCCTCTTCCTCTTCCTCAACACGCCTACGCCCACGCTCAGCAAGCGGTGACGGAGTATAAAGCGGAATCGGGTCATCACTAGTGCCAGCCGGCGAATCGCCAAGCACAATTGGGTTAGCACGGGTACCGGCAGCTCTCTGAGGCGACGACAACCTATACGCATCGTCTATGCTGTCGTCCGAGCCATCGTCCGAGTCACCGTCGGAATCCGAGACTGTGTGGACGGGTGGCCGCGGTGTACCTATTACCAAGGGCGATCCCATGGCATAGCCCGGCATGGGTGTACGTCCGACCATTCTTTGCGTGAGTTCTGCTGGTGTTAGGCCTGAGTGTGAGGACGAGGGATCCATTGCGGGTGTCCTTGGGGGTATTGCTGGTGGGCTCCCTGAAGCGGTGTAGCCTCCTGTTGGATTCATGGTTGTTGTGGGAGAACGACCTTCTGGGCTTTCAGACGCAAGATCGTAGTATTCTCTCAGGGGAGGGCGAGCTGCCGAGTTGTCTTCGACATCGTCTTCAACATCGTCTTCGACATCGTCGTCGTCGTTGTCGTCGTCGTTGTCGTCGTCGTTGTCGTCGTTGTCGTTGTCCACATCCGTTGTGAAGAACCTCGTGGTAGTAGGCTCCTCTTCTCCGGCCGCACGCATCATCTCTCTGTATGCCGCGCCTTGTTCGAAAAGCCTTCGTTGCGCGGCTTGAAGGAGAGGATGCATTCTGCCGGTGTTAAACCCTTCGTCTTCGTCACCGGCTTCATCTTCTTCTTCTTCTTCTTCGCCAGCTGCAGGCCCTGCATGCTCTCTATCCCATGCATCACGACGGCTGTTGTCGGAGGGCTCATACACCACAGTCTTTGGCTCCTCTCTCGAAATAAACTTGTCGATGGCCATGTCGCTGGAATGGGGATATCTCATCTTGAACTCGTTGCCAAGAACGAACGGAGCATCGGCTGCGTCGAATTCCAACTCGGCATCCGTCTTTCCTTGCATGATCTGTTTGGCAACAAGTCTCCATCTTCTTTGCCGGACATCCTCGGCTCTGGGAATGTGACTGCCGACGGAGGTCTTGCCGCGCTTTCCCCCCCGATCACTGTCTGCTGCGTCGGCAGAAAGTTTTCGTTTGCTGCCTGTGGAAGTTTTGTCATGGTCATCGGTGGAAGAAAGTTGCAGTTCCAGCTCATCGAACCATGTTTCGGTGCCCCAGCGATCCATACCAGCGACGTGGTTGGGCATCTCCTCTTTGATGCTGGCCAGTAGATCCTGCGGCGAGGGACGGCGGTCCGGATGGAATCGGAGGCACGACTCGACGATACTGACCAATTCCTTGCTGTAGCCAGGCCACTTACCCTCATTGACCAGCTCAGAGAAGTTGATGTTCTCGTACTCGATGTCGAAATTTTGATATGCTTTACGATGCCATGGGTACTGCATGCCTTCTCTGTTGAGGTCACATTCCATGGCCGACAAAAGATTCAGGCCAATCTGCCAGATGTTGGTTTTTGAGCCAGCAGGTACTTGTAGGGCTGCTCTCTCGCCATCACCAAATGCATTGAAGGTCTCGGGAGGAAACCAGTCTGGCGTTCCCGCGCCAATCATAGCCTTGTCCTTTTCGTTGTTCTTTGTGACGTAGGCAACACCGAAATCGCCGAGGTATGCAGGAGGATAAGCGGTAAATTCGGCAATTTTTCCCAGCGAACCAGAAAAATCGATGAAAATGTTCTCGGGCTTGATGTCGAGGTGAACGACTACAGCATTTGGATTGGCGTCTGTGCGGAAGCGTTCATCCATGAGCACGGCAGCGCTGGCCAAGCGGTACAGCAGAAACCACATGAATGGTTCAGGGATAGGAAGAACCTGCCCTTGACCAAGTGAAGCCAGGTCGCCGAGACCGAAGAAGGGCATGTAAACACGCCAGCCCGTGCTTGAACCAGGGATGGCTTGAACGGCTGTTATGGGTACGGTGAATATGTGGTCGGGTTTGGTTCCACTGGGCACGAGCTTCTGCTGGGCAAAGACTTCTGAGATCTGACCGCGGTCAGGGCCTTCAGTGACGACATCGATAACGGGGTCTATATTTTTGATGACGACGCGATGGATGATATTCTGATGCTGGTCGACGAGATTCCAGAGATACGCTTGTCCTTGGCTTCCGGCGCCCAGCAGCTTCCCAAACTGCCATGTGTGAGTTTCGGCAGTGGGAATGTTTGGGGGAATGTCTCGGGCAGTGATGGGAGCCATGTCGGGTGTGTATGAATTGGGAGATGTAAAAGTAAATTGGGCCTTGATTGGGTTTGGGTATAGGGTTCATATGTAGTAAAGAAGAGAGAAAATGGAAAAGAGAATTTTCTTTGTCCATGACGGCCTCGGCGATGTCTAACATAGCGGAGGCGGTGGGTTGGTATGAGACAAAGAGACGGCCGAATGCGGAGATGATGGAGGAGCGACAATAGCATGTGGGGATTTGAATGAATGAGCGAGCGAGGCATGCTGGAAAACAAAGACGAGTGTGAGCTGAATGCCCAGATCCTCTGTATCTCCAAGGTCGGCCGAGTTGCTCCTGAGCCGAGTCTCCAAGTGTCAGGATTTGTCGAGGTCAAGCCTTTGGCAGCAAATGCAAAATGGGAAGAGGAAAAGAGAGACTGTACATGTTGGCCTCGAGAAAGGCTATACTTGGCTCGGAATGATGGACGATCGGATGTCTACTATACAAGAGGTGAAGGGACAGGTCTCTTGGACGAGCATCATGGCCAGTGCAACAGACTCGTACAAGGCAGGAGCACTCTCATGCGGAAGCGGTCGAGGTCGAACAAAGGAAATGTCGAGGCTGGAATGGAGTCGGGCTAGTGTAAGCGGCTTGGCGGGGCGGATAGAGTTGCCATGTGTGATGTGCGGGGGATGAGCGCCCAGCAACGCTTTGTTTGGTCAACAGTGAAGCGATTAATTGTTGACTGGATGAATCGTCGTTGCAGCTGAACGCACACATCACCAACCTCTCAATTCGACAAACATCGCCATGGAGGCGCCACCCAGACCGACGACGTCGTCGCTGTTCGAAGTCTACCTCCGCCTGCGGCCATCGTTCGCGCCCAATGCAGAGCGCTTCCTCGACGTCGACGACACGCCCGACAAGGCGGCGCCCACGCACATCACCATCCACCCGCCCGCCCACGACCAGCGCAGAAAGGCTGTCGAGACGTTCAAGTTTACCAGAGTCTTTGAAGAGGACGCCACACAACTCGACCTGTTCCACGGCACGGGACTGCACTCGGTCATCCAGGGCGTGCTGGGAGCCGAGGGCAGAGAAGGGCGTGACGGCCTCTTTGCGACGTTGGGCGTCACAGGCTCGGGCAAGGTGAGCAGAGGAGAGAGTGCGAAGGAGCAGCCAAGTCAAGGGCTGACGCTGTGCAGAGCCACACCATTCTGGGCTCGCGCTCACAACGCGGCCTGACCCAACTGGCGCTCCATGTGCTGTACCAGAGCCTGGCCGAGCACATGGTGTCGACGCGCCGCGACCACGCCGCCTTGCAGTCGCTGCTGGCGTGCGACAACTCCGAGGCGCACATGTCGACCGCCGGCCTCTACCTCGAGAGCATCTACGGCGATGCGCCCCAACAAGAAGGCCGTGCCCACTCACGCGCCCAGTCCAGAGCAGCGACTCCTCTCATGGTACGCCCCCCGTCTCCCCAGAAGGCGCTATATCCCCACCTCCAGCATCAATCATGTATCACAAACACATCGTGTACGGCGTGCCGCGAGCAGCGCCCTGTGCAAGAGCATCCCTCTTCGTGCAGCAAGCTCTTCAGCTTCCTCCAGCGCCCTTTGACCAGAAGTCAAGCTAAGACGCAGCCACCAAAGGACGTTTCTTTCATGTCCGCCTCACGCCCCTCGTCCGCCATGGCCCCCATGGCCCCCAAGCGCCACATGCCCCGCCTGTCCAGCATGCCCCAGTTCCCCATCATCCAAGCCACCGACCTGCAAGTCGACCAGACGGCCGAGTTCGCCATCGTCGTCAGCATGTACGAAGTCTACAACGACCGCATCTTTGACCTGCTGGCTGGCTCTGCAGCATACCAGCCCTCCAAGACGGCCACGGCCAAACGCAGACATCTCCTCTACAAGAGCACCGAGCAGAGCCCCGACCGCAAGCTTGTTGTTGGCCTGAGAAAGGTCATTTGCGAGACTCTTGACGAGGCGCTGCTTGTGCTCGAGACGGGTCTGACTGAACGCAGGGTGGCTGGTACCGGCAGCAACGCCGTCAGCAGCAGAAGTCACGGCTTCTTTTGTGTCGAGGTCAAGAAGAGACTGGCCGGTGCCGCCACCTCCAACTGGTCCAGCAGCGCCTTGACCATTGTCGATCTCGCCGGTGGGTGCCCCTGACCTCACCCCGTCTGTATCTTCACTGACAAACACAGGCTCGGAACGTGCTCGCGCGGCAAAGACTGCCGGCTCGACGCTGGCCGAAGCGGGCAAGATCAACGAGTCTCTGATGTACCTGGGCCAGTGCATGCAGATGCAGAGCGACAATGCCGACCCCACCAAGTCGTCCAACATTGTGCCTTTCCGCCAGTGCAAGCTGACCGAACTGCTCTTCTCCAACTCGTTCCCCTCATCCTCCTCGTCACACCATCTCGCCCGCTCCAACAAGCCCCCGCAAAAGGCCATCATGGTCGTCACCGCCGACCCCCTGGGCGACTACAACGCCACCAGCCAAATCCTCCGCTACTCTGCCCTCGCCCGCGAAGTCACCGTCCCCCGCGTGCCCTCCCTCACCAGCCAAATCACCCCCCTACCACGCCCAGGCACCGCAGCCTCGGGCCGCCTAACCCCCTCAACACCCCACTCCTCGACCGAAGAACTCGAGCAAGCCCTGCGCGAACTCGCCCTGCTCCGCGAAGACCTCGAACTAACCCAACTGCGCCTCGAAGAAGAAACCACTCGCCGCCGAGAAGCAGAATCCTCCTGGCTGACGGCCGAACAACGCCTCGAGACGCTCGAAACCGAGCTCCGCGACGAAATCTGGGAGGAAATGGAATCCCAACTCGAGGCCGAACGCCGCCGCTGGCACGCCGCCCGCCAGGCCGAAGCAGAGCACGTGGAAGCGCACCTCGACCGCAAACTCGAGATTCTGACCCGAAGCTTGGAGGAGGAAGACGTGTCGGTGCACGAAGACGCCGCGCCCGGGGATGCCGAACGCGTCCTCGAGCTGGAGCACGAGAATGCCGCCCTGAGGGAGAAACTGGCGGTCCTGGAGCGCGAGCGCGGGAACGTCAGTCCCGTGCGCAAGATGCGCGTCCTCAAACCCAGGAAATGGGAGGGTAGAGAGGAATTCGGCGTCGGGCTGGCGGGAAGTCCTTGAATGTTTGGTTGATGAGCACACGACTTTTTTTGTTTTTTCGTTTTCGTATCTTCTCTGGGGTTTTGCATTCTGCTTTGTTCTCTTGGTTGTACCCTTTTCTCTTCTTTTTTTTTTTTTTTGGTTCATCCGGCGTTTGGATAAAAAATGCAATGTGGGTCATGGGGGTTTTCAGGTCTCTGTAATATAGGATATATATACCCCCCTCTTTACTTTCTCCACACATGAACCGTGTACAAGTCATCAACTTTATCATTCCATCGAGCCAATTCCCGTGTGTAGGTGGCCCTCTTGTCTCTCCCTCATGTTCGGCCGCCCTCAAAGCCTCCATGAAAGTCGGGACGATTGGTTTTCGTTCAAAAATCTTGAAAACTACAGCACGGCACTCCAGAACAGTACGTCGATGAGCATAAACACAGCAGCGAGCAATCAAAAGGATGTATTGTATCACAACAAGACGAAAGTAGTCTCATCTGGGCAGCAGAACCACACACCTCAAGGCCCTCTGGAAATCTATGCTGTAGCACAGAGTGCGGAGTGAACAGCTTGCTATGCCCAATAACCAGCACCATCAGTAGACAAACTCGAAATCCGCCTCGACAAGGTTTCGAAGGATGTCCTGCTCCGCGAAACCCTCTTCCACCACCTCCGAATCCTCGTCTTCACTCGTACGACTAGACTCATCAGAAGCCTCGTCAGGAACAAAGTCGGCACTTTCATCGCCGTATTGTGGGTAGACGTCCGAATCCATGTCCTCGAGAGGTCCCTGGCGGACAAAGTCTTTGTAGGACAACCCCTGCCTCTGCAACTCCTGAGCAAGTTGTGGATAAGTGATCTCGGCGTCAGCGCCAATAAGTTCTTCTGGGTTCGCGTCGGTCCAAGTGTCTGGTGGTGGTAGGCCCTCGGGAACTGGAGGGTTGCGTGTGATACGGACGGTGTAGGTGCGTTCATTGGGCGGTAGAGCTGCAATTCTTCAGTTTCCATCGACGAGGACATGGTTGCATGGACAAACCCACGCTTCGAGCCGGAGAAATCCTCAGACTTGGGATCAAAATGAATCGTATCGCCGTCACGGAGTGCAGTGGTAGTTTTGAGTTTTTCACAGTTGAGATAGACGCTACTTTCAATGGTCGTGTTTGGTTCAAGGAGCACAGGACTCCATGCAAAACCCTGAAAGGGCCAGTCAGCTCGCGTTGTTCAGAACACTTGAAGCATAGCACTTGCATTGATCCCTTTAACTCCATGCAGCCAGGCGTACAATCGTTGAATCGGTTTGCCAGTCTTGGGATCCAGGTCTTCCATGCCGTTTTCCGTCACTTCGGACGCCACCTTACCCGGGTGAAGAACATGCTTGTGTTCGTAAATGCGGGTGAGGTTGCCGTATGGCAAATTCTCGGTCCTGACGAACTTGATAACCACAGAGCCTGTAAGCGGCCGGTGTCAATGGCAGGCTGAGATGACGTGATAAAGATTGCTCACCAGCTCCATCGCCTTCGGACTGCTTCGGGTGGTACTCTCTGACAGTGTACATGGTTGATGCAAGATGCACGGGAACGGGTTCCGCTAACAGTGTGTAAGAAATGATAATGACGCTCCAGAATTGTGTTATTGATGTTGAGATGACTGTGGAGAGGAACACGGACTCTATCATCAGACGTCGAGTCGAGCGTTGGGTCGTGATTGCTCGTCCTGCACAGCGTGATGGAAAAAGAGGAAACAACGACAGTGTATCAATCATCCACAAGGAAGGCGCGTCGATCCTCGATATCACCAGGCACTGCATACAACATCGAGTTGCTCGAGGCTCTTCCTCGCGACCTCGCATCACTAAGCCGCCTCCATGCAAAGTTCCTCCTGTAGCTGTCGTGAACGGGAACCAACCCCAATCGCAACAGACAAGAACCCTGAAGCTTGGAAAGTGAAGCGGAGATGTCATTATCGCAGGCATAAGATACCACGAACCAAAAGAGAAAAAAAGGGATATACAGAGATATGAAAAAAGCAACAGCGCTGTCAAGACTCTCAAAACAAGCGCATCCGCAAAGGCTCCCAGACCCAGACGCCGGAAAAAGAATAATCGTATACAGGCAAAGACTTACTTCTGCAGTTTGGCGAGTTCCTCGCGCACGCTGCCGCCACTGGCACGCCACCACACGTCGCCGCCCCAGCGCAGCAGTCTCTCGCAGGCATCGGTGGGTGTGTCGATGGCAGGTCTGACGTCCAGGTAGAAGACGGGCTCGCCGGTGGGTTCAGGGGGGCCCGAGTAGTAATCAATGACATATCTCTTTTCCTTCTCGGTTCCGTCGGGGGCGATGCGGCGGATGAACCAGTCGTGACGGTCAAAGGGCGGCTCGGTCTCGTATTTGGCGGGATACAGCCATCCCATTACCTGCAGCATACGGGCCTTGGGCGTGTACTCGTTCGGGCGGCCCATGAATCTGACCAAGCTGGGGTCCTTGACTTCGGTTACGGATCTCATGGCGTCCTTGCGTGCGAGCATTTCGGCGATCAGGGGTGCATTTTCCTCGCCTCGCCTGCTGATCTCCCAGCCGCGGGCCAGGCCGCTGCTGAATCTGCGCTCCCAGTCGACAATCTCGGCCCAGGCGCCTTCGTTCAGGAAATTGTGGACGGCGACCATGGACTCGACGTGCTCGGCAGGGGTGTCGGTGTAGCCCTTGCGCAACATGGCATTATACATTTGCTGAGGCGACGGGTATTCCCACATGCCTTGTCCGTCGCCGCGGGGGATGGTCGAGGGCTCGCGCTCGAGGGGCAGGTCTACGGATTGTTCGGCTGATTGGCGCTCGTTGGAGATGACCTTGGGCATGTAGTTGAGCGGGTTGAGTTTGGACAGGGTCGAGGACGTCGACTTGTGCTTTTGCTCGTCGGTGGGGGGCACGTAAGGGCATGCGCTGGCTGGAGATGAGGGTTCGGTGACGACGGCCGGAGGAGGGGCGGTGGGTGCTGCGCCGCCGGCGGGCTTGTGCATGGGACATCCTGGCTGTAGGAGCATAAGCATGGGGCTGCTCTAGAGGTGGTTCGGGGTGCATACCGGAGGAGCGGCGCTGGCGTCAGCAGGCATAGGATGAGGTGCGACGGGCGCAGAGGGTGTCGAGTCTGCCCAGAACCAGCCCATGGTGATTGTTGATCCAAGCGCTAGAAGAGAAGCAGGGACAGAGGGTTATGAAGGACAGCAAGGGCAAGTCGCAACTGCGGCGGCGAAAAAAGTCAAGACGATCATAAATAAAGATGCGGAGCTCGGGAGTGGTCGGCCGCTATATTTGCTGACCAAACTCTGTTTCCCATCCCATCTCATCTCATCTAATCTAATCTTATCAGCAGCCGCGCACAAGTCACTGATCAAAAGTGCTGAATTGTGCATGGTTTCATGAATACATAGTTCTAGCAACATGCACATTGCTTTCTCCTCGCCATGCTGCAGAACTCGTCACAGTCACTCTCAAGCACCAGCCTTGAGGTTCGTGGCAAGAGAGCCCGTACCCCTGCTGGAGAAGATGGCCATGATGCCAAAGCCAACATAGAACAGGGCGAGCGGGTATGCCACCAGTCCACGCATGCCCGTCATTCTTCCCACCGCGCAGAACATGGCACTGCTGCTGTATGTGCACCACGAGATGGCCAGACTTGTCAAGATGTAGCCAAAGAGACCGTCGAGGGGCAGTGCAATGCCGACAAAAGACGTCAGCACCAGAGGAAGAAGGCAGTAGCCGAGGACAGACGCCGAGCGCCAGATGGTCAGAGTCGCCGAGAAGTGTCCGCCATGCGCCATCGATGCATCTTGCTGCGCCGCCGCTTCGGCCGGAGAGAGCGGCGGTGACATGAGCGACAGAATCCAGTGGAGAGAGATGCTGCCCATGGCTGCGAGTCCGTAGATGTAGCCAAAGTGGAGCTTGCCAGACTGCGACCAGTTAGCCACTTTCCGTACCGCCCTCTTCTCCAACAAACTTACCAGCAGCAAGAAGGTGCCAAACAGGAGGAAGAAGAGGATGGGTCCGGCGAGGTCAGAGTCGTCCATGATGTGCTGATCAATCCTGGCCAGAGGGTTCAACACAGTCAACGTCTTTGTCTTGATGTGTCCAAAGTTGACGCCCAGCTCTTCCAACAACGCGGGCTCGCCGGGGTAGCCCTCGGTGCCGAATGCAGCAAGCCATCCCATCGTCAACCCTCCCTGCTCGCCCATACGTCCAGACACGCCCGACTGACCACCAAAGCCCGCGCCATAGCTCGAAGGGTATGCCGATGACTGCGACCCGCTGCTGAATGCCTGGAAGGGTGTCGATGTCCCTGACACGGGTTGGTTCGAGTACGACGAAGGATAGAACTGAAGATTTTGCGCGCCAGCGCCGTAGCCTTGCTGTTGCTGCGGGTTGTAGTAGGCCATTGCGACGACTTGGTTGTGCGTGTTGCTGGCGACTTGTTGACTTGCGTCTCCTTGTTCAAGCTGTTATTTGCCAAGACCCTCGGCTATTAACCTGCGTCATTTGTCCTTCTGGACACCCTGACCTTTGGCGCTTCCTCCACCAATACTGACCAAGTCGCGGTGATTGAGCATGGCCAGCTGTTATAGATCCTTTCTCTGTGAACCCAAGTCGTAAGAAAGTAGCATATACACCATGTCTTGTTGAGATCCTACTCCATCATCCAGATACCAAGGGATAAGCTATACTGATGGAAAGTCATGTCGTTGCCAACTCACAGCTCCAAGCCGGTCTGATGGATTGACATGAGTAAACATCAGCGGCAGATTATGCATTTAGCACTACAACTATGTTTCCATCACTCATCCTCCTCATCACTGTCTGAACCCATCACAATCTCGGGTACTACAAAATCATCGTCATCACTGTCACCGCCCTCTTCATGCTGCGCAGCCGCTTGTGGCTCGGAGCTTCTCTGCCTCTTACCCGCCTTTTCGTGCTCGCTGGCGTTACTGATCTCGCGCTGCCTCTTGACCCTCTGCAACTCGTTTGACCGACCCCAATCGCCGTCAGGCAACCTAGACGACTCATCGCCCCGGGCTGCTTCCTTGACCTGCCAATCGCTCTCTTCAGTGGCCTCTGTCGCCCCATCGGTCATCTCGCCCTGTTGTTTCGAGCGTTTCTCGCTTGCCGGCTCCTTGTTGTGCACGTACTCGTTTAATGCCCAGTTGACGAGATCTTGCTCCGCGTGTGCCAAGTCCTTGCTATTAGCATCCCCAGTGGGAGACTCACCTCCTCGCGATGAGTCTTCTGGGCTAAGACTGGGGCGCATGATGGTCGTGACGTGACTGCGCTCAGACTCAGGAATAACGTTGCGGCGCTCATCCTGACTCGCAGCCATGTGGCCTTCGTGTTGTTCTTCGGAGTCGTCGTTCTCGGCTTCGTCACCTTCGTCATCCTTGTCATCCTCTTCCATGGCCTCACCGTTCATTGCATTGTTGCGACGACCGGTCTGGATGATGGGCATTCTTGGGCGCAACAGGACTTCAGTCTGAGGATCAGAAGGGTACTGACGGGCTAACAAAGGCAAGAGGTTGTTGCCCTTGCGTGCTGCCTCTGCAGAGGACGTGTAGCTGAGGGTGCTTGCAACAACAGCATCCTTGTGACGGGTCAAGATTGCTGTGCGGTCCATGGTTGCGCGAATGGCAACAGGGCATTGTGTCACGGACAGTTGACCCAAGAGCGTAGGAAGAAGATTCCACGCTGATGATTTCAAGCCTGCGAGCTGAGTTTGGGGGACGCTGGTTGTTGAAGCCTGTTTCAAGAAAGTGTCTGCATTCATGACTGACTGCTGCTTGTTGCCGTTGGAGGGTTGTGATGTTTTCTCGTCGGTGTCGCTGGGGAGCAGGTCATCGCAACATGCATTGATGTACTTCTTCATAGAAGCGATTGTCTGCTTGTTGAGCGACTGTCCATATAGACCAACGATTTTTTCTCCAACAACATAAGCAGCAGTCCTCACGTCAACGCTCGACGATGAAGCGTGGAAAATCCACATGATCTGATCGAGAAAAGGCTGCAAGGATGAAGCAAGAGCGTTGCCATAGCGATCCAGCAGAACAGACAGAACTTCCATACATCCGACGTGAATGCGAGGAAGAACTTGTGTCAGGGCGTCGCGCTCTTCTCTTGCTGCATCACGCTTGAACCGGACAGAGCTTCTTGTCGAGCTTGAGGAGATGGTATTAGCCATCAATCTTGTAAGCAGGTCCGTTACTGCGCCGACAGCGCCAACGACGGAGCCCGAGGTCGCACATGAAAAGTAGGCCGCAATCAAACGAAGATGGTTCGACAATCCTCGTTGACCAAGAATGATGAATTGACCGACTGGACCATCGGCGGGGCTCGTCGCTTCTCTTGTCTTGAGATAAAGCTCATTCAGAATGTTCTTGTTGATGAGCTGATTACCACTCACAGATTGCCAGTCCTCTTCGATGCTCATGAAAATTCTATCGGCCATGGCATGAGCACCTTGGACAGTCATGGCAAGAGTAGCCTCCCATTTTTCGCTGGCGCCACCCTTGGGTTCACATTGGTGGAGCAAAACGGAGACGCGGGACGCGAGATCCATGACGTGGTTGCCGGAAGACTTGTCATCGAAGATGGCGAGCAAGAGCTTGGAGATGGCATCCTGATGTTGACGGAAGATGGTGGGGTGACGAGGCAACAGTTGAGCAAAGCATTCCAGGGTAGCCTTCAACTCCTGAGGGGCGAACCCGCGGGTGGAGAGGTTGTTCAAACAGGTAGAGACGAATGTTGGTAGGGAAGGAGTGGTAATCTCACGGATCAGAGTCGGGTACTCCCAAGTAAGCATAAAGATGCGGGTCAGGGTCACAATAGTCAGACATGTAGCGAGAGGTGGGTCGGGCTTCTTGAGAAGGATGAGAAGACCGCGGACCCATGCGATGGACTTTCTCAAAGTCTCCCAGCCACCGGCCTCAATGGCAGCCTTGATCAGAACAACAGCAGCCCATCGACCTTCGGCAGAGCGATCCTGGAGTAGAGAGGCGATCTGGGTATTGAAGCGATGGAGAACGATGGCAGCATCCGAGTCCTTTTGGCTTGTAAGATCCGGGTGGGAGAGAATATCCTTGCAAGAGAGCAGAGATTGAGCAGCCAGGGCAGCAACGTGAGGAAGATCAGCTTTGGAGGCAGACGCTAAGCGAAATGAGGCGGCCCTGAGCAGCGAAACAGAACTCGCTTGAGGTGCCATGTTGCCAACTATTTTCGAGAGGGCAAAGACCTCGTTAGATCTAAATTCCGTCCTTTTTGAAGGTAGAGACCCTCGGATAGTTTTCATCAGCGTGACGGGCAATTTTTCTTTGGATGTGGGGAAGGCACGGGTGGTTTCCTAATTGGGCGGTAGTGCGGGTCGGGAGTCGGGGGGCATATTATGACGAGGCATCAATCAAGGTGAGCGGGAAATTGTTTGTTCAGGACATGGAGGCCGCGTGCACGGAAACGATATAGACAAGTTTCGCCATGAGTGTGGGTAGAGGTATGCCGAAAACGACGGGGCCGGGTGCTGATTGAAGCGTGTGCAGGTGTCGGAAAGCGACAAGGCGACGCGCTACATCGCCAGTCTGAATGCCGCCCGCCTGAACGGCGCATGGTTGGAGGTGCCCGAGCTGGTGCGCAAGGTCGACAAACACGCGCCGCACAGGAAATGTCTGACGCTCGCCGCCGCCTCCGAGGCCCAGACGGCCACGTCGTCCAACCGCCGTCCGGGCACGCAGGCCTCGGCCGCTTCCTACACCAGCCTGCTCGACCACACGCCCAAGCTCGTCCAGGCCGTCGAACACGAGCAGGTCCTCCTCGAAGACGCCTTCCAGGCCAATGTCGCCCTCCACGAGATATACTTCCTCCGCGCCGAATGGTCAGCCATCCTCGGCGGCCTGGACAAGCATGTCTGGCAACACGTCGACGGCGCTGCCAAGTCCCGCTCCGACATGTCTCCCAACACTCGTCTGGCCGTCATCAAGAGCTGCTATTTCCTCGGTGTCGCAAAGGAACAGAAAGTCTCGCTAGACAGTGCCCTTGCTGCCTACCGTCAAGCCCTGCCTGCCATCGACCACGCCCCTGTCAATCTGGCCGCTCTGTCCGAATACCGCACTTGGGCTGCCCGTGTGCTTGGCCGCATCTGCACGCTACAGTCAAACCAAGGAAATACCTCTACCCTGGCTTCTGCCAATTCTGCTCTGATCTCTTTTAGGGCATGGGCCCGTATCTGGGACAACAACTCGGCTGTCAAGACGACCCCTCCAAGTTATTCCCTCGGGCCCTTTGACATCTCCAACAAGGACGTCTGGAGCATGTACTACCACTTCCTCTCGTTCCTGCTCAGTACCGACCTCATCTACACCACATCCGCTGAATCTCCCTTGGCCTTTTATTCCCCTGAATTTCCTTCGGCCGATCTGGCCAAACTGCGTCTGCGTCAAAGGTCCGAACTGAAGCAAGTCGAGACGGCTTATGAGAGCCTGCTTTTACACAAAACCAAGTTTCCGCAAGCCAGTCAGTCCAACGAGGAAGTCGAGCACTGGGCCAACTCGGTCATCTCTAATTGGTCCATCTTTTGCGGTCCTCGATGGCGTGACATCGATCTTGGTGAGGGTGGCAAGGCCATTATCGGCCGTAGTACTCTTGACATTCTTTACAGAGCCGCGACAAAGACCTTTCACTCGACATCAATTCTCCGCCATCTCTTTTCGGTACATGCTTCTCTCGCGGAATTTGATCTCGCCATCAAAGCCTTCGACTCATACGCCGAAATCATCGGTCGAGCAAAATCGAGAGCCGAAAAGACTGGCCACAGCGAACCAGGTTTGGATGCTGATGATGTCGTTGTCTTGACTGCTGCCCAGGCTATTGGTCTGCTTTGTAGATACGGATCCGTGCCTGAAGGTGAAAAGGCCATCGAAATTGCCAAACGTCTCTCCGGTTGGCTGCAACAACAACGACCGACGTCTTCCGCAACCTTTGCAACCAACGAGAGCACTACGCGAGCGGAAAAGGCTGCCACCGAACTTGACATGTCGTCAAGCTCTCTAGTTGCTGCTCACCGTGCCATTGGCGAAAGTCAAGCAAATTGGGCCAGGCTTACTCACGATCCTGTTCAAAGATCAGAATCCAGAGAGAAGGCCATCAAGTCCTTGCGCAAAGCAGCCAGCTTATCTCCTGACGGCAATTTGGACCCGGAAACTGCTCTCTTGCTCGGAACTGTCCTTGCCGAGAATCGCCAATTGATGCCTGCTACTCAAATCGTGAAATTCGCGTTGGCTTCTTCCACTCAGGACGAAGAGTCTGATGACGTTCCTCAAAAACGACAACTTGTACCTCTCTATCACCTCATGTCGCTTCTGCTGACGGCACGCGGTGATTATGAGCATGCTGTTGAGTTTTGCGAAGTCGCATTTGAGCAATCCGGTGGATCTGACGTTCTGTTTGGGGATTCTGAAAGCAACAGTCTCATCCTATCGTTGGATGACTCCGAGAAGGAAGGCCTTTTACAGCTTCGCTTAACACAGTTGGCTCTAACGGAGCTGTTGGAAAGTTCCGAGACAGCAGTTGACGCAGGATCTCAAGTCCTCGCACTATACCACAAGTTGTTCGGGACTTCTAATAATGGAATCGCTCCGCCACCAAAGGACGCAACACCAGTCATCCCTTCTGCAGCTTCGTTCGTTGCACCATCGCTCAAGCCCCAGGGGACTCTCAAGAGCGTCAGCGGCAGTATACTGCGAAGGTCCAAGTCTACGCGAAAAGGCGCCGGGGACCCGACAAGTGAGAAAGCTGCGCCACCTGTTCCATCAGCTGCTGATGGAGCTGAGGGTGCGCCGATATCTATCCAAATCACCAACGAGGAGGGTGCTCCGCATGAAAAGCATCACAAACTTCATCTCCCTCATCATCCGCTGAAGCACCTCGGCCATCACGGTCATGCAACTGATCCTGAGAAGGATATCCCGGCCCAGCAACATGCCCCTGCAGTACCACAGAAAGGCGGAGCCGATCAGCCGTTAAGGAATATCTCTCATAACCTTGACCACAGCAAACAACCACCTCCTATTGGTCATCCAGATCAGCCACCGAGCCAGGACCTCCGCCTGCCTGCACCGCATCCAGCAGCATCAGCAGCGCCTCGTCCTCGCTACCCTTCAGCACAGCAGAAACGTCACACTGTGTCACTATTGATAGAGGTTTGGTTGCATGTGGCCGGTCAATATACTCGAGGCGAGTTCTTTGAGGACGCAGAGGGTGCAATCGATGAGGCACACAAGCTGGTTGAAAGCTTCCAACAAGACGTCGCGAAAGAGGATTCAAGTGCGAAAGCTTTTGACGAGAGAGGTTGGGGCGGTGGAAGCAGCGTCAACAGATTGTGGGCAGACGTCTGGGCAGAGGTATGTTTGCACGACATTTTCACATCACGAGACAACGATACTGATGAGTGACTTCAGCGTGCCTCCCTTGCAATGGCCAGAAATGGTCCTCACGACGCACTCGCAGCCTACGAGCGAGCTCTGAACCATTATTCCGACCACCCCGCTGCCATCGTCGGCATATCCACCATTCTTCTCGACATTTACGAGCAAAAGCTCCCTGCCGAAGCCAGCGTCGACTCCTTGATTCCCAACTCTTCATCAGCAACCACCACTACAGCCCTGGCCAACAGCACACCTTCTCCCGCTCTCCTCACCCGCCTTGCAGCCCGCGACAGAGCGTACATGCTTCTCAACACTCTGACGAAGAGTGGTGAGGGCTGGGATGATTCGGAGGCTTGGAGCCTGCTTGCACGTGCACATGAACTGAGTGGGCAGCTAGATCGCGCAAGAGATGCACTGTGGTTCTTGGTTGAGCTTGAGGATGGACGGCCCGTCAGGCCCTGGGGTGTTGTGTCTAGTGCTTTCTAGTGGTTGTGGTCAGATATACCTCTTTTTGTCAATCGGGTCGTTTTGTCTTAGAGCACTCTACTAGATTTTAAGAATCCAGGTTCAACAATAACATTCTTTTCGCTGACCACAAACTGTCGTGGCATTTTTTTTCCCCACACAAGATCACCAATGCGGGGTCGGCAAGTCCCGCGGACGCTCGACGCGAGCACAACTCCGCTGGGCGTCTTCCTCCACCTTTCTTTCTCTTCAGACGCTCGGCGCGTTCTTGCTTTGCACCATCGACTCGTGGCTCGCGCATGGTGTCTCTTGGGACGACGGGCGTAGGCTCAGTTGCAGCAGTGCTCTCGCGGAACTCCCAACATGCTTTGGGCGCGCTTTCGCTTTGCTCTGTTACAAGTTGCAGCATACGCACCGCGTCTCTCGCGACAACGGGTGCGGGCTTTGGTTGATGGGGCTCTTGCGAGACCCGACGTCTCTTTTTCTTCATGACCTCTGGTGCGTTTTCGCTTTGCACTGGTATGGCTTGCAGCATGCGCACGACGTCCTATGGCGACGGGTGTAGGCTCTGGCTGTATGAGGGCTCCCGCGGGACCCCGGCGTATGACGGTCTTTGTTGAAGTCAGGGCTGCTTCAAACGAAAGCCCGGGTGGGAGGGTACTTGCACCAACAGGTGTGAGGGATCATCATGTACAATAATATTATCTCATGACATGTGTTCTTCTTTTCTCTCCTTCAACTGTGTATCGTCTAAGCCTCTCCGATTCTCGTGATCTCCATCCACCCAGAGGCTGATGAATCGATGTGCCTTTCGATGCCGTGTCCCTCGTGCTGTCAAGTCTTGAGTGCGTTGGAATTTGAAGCTCGTTGCCAACAGCCCGCGCGTCTTTTCTCTCGCGACAATATCGCGTTTCGACGCGTCAATTCTCCCTCGAGTTCTCACTGACTTGTCCCAAGTCAAGAAGCAAAAGTCACCACTCGCTCGAGCTTTGTGATCTTGGAAATCATGGACCCTCCGCAAGCTCTCATGTCTGCCCTTGACGTCGAGTGGATCCTTCGAGAGCAGGTCCTGGCTGTATGGAACGATAAGCTGGATACGTCCAGACAACACTCGCTCGGACAGCCATGTGAGAATGGTCCAACTCCATTGACACTCTGGATCGGTGCGTGGCCGGCAGCGCATCTGTGGGTGGTCATGCTGCAGTTGACTGTGACGACTCGATGTTCTGGACGATCGAAGTCTTCGGATCTTTTTGTGTTCATACCGCCGCATGGTCTTCGACTCGAGCAGGCAGATCGGGTTCCTGAACGTAAGTACAACTATGTGTTTCGCACTCCGCTCGCGTCATCCCCGTACTTGTCGAGAGTCAAATGCATGTCCTGGTGATGCACGCATTGAGAGAAAGTCATTTTTCAACCATGTTTTCAAGGGCTTTCGCGACTCTTGCTAGAATTCTCTGCCTCTCTATGGGTTCAAAGTAATAGCAACAAGCAAAGAGATCTCAATCATATAATTCCCTCGAGCTAACCCGCATAAAGCTGTTCCAGAGACCCTTATGGAAACATTCCCCGTCCTATCCAACGACGGACGGTTTCGTTTGTCTTGCCATCTGGACAGTCCGGCTCAAGTCTTGATGAAGCAATTTCCTGCAGACTCGAAGCCATGGGACGGGACAGCCTTACATCTGATCATGCATCTACGTGCGCTTTGCGAAGCACAACATCTCAGTATCTACCTGAACAAGAAGAAATCAGTTCAACGAGTGCTAAACAGACTTCGACATGAGCTCCCGAAGACTATCAAGCCTCTTGGTCTTGATCTCTGCAAGGCATACGATGCGCGAGGTGGGGTTTGGAATGCTTGGGAGCAATTCAATCCCGTGTTTGCAGCTGCAGACCACGACAAGTGTGCTGGACTCACCGATGATGAGAGACTCGCATTAGGTGAGTGAACGTGTCAACTCCTGAATCTTCTCAATGGTCAGATGTGTGCGTTTTGCTAGTTGCAGGAAGGCAGAGTATCGGGTCTACGATGGGAATTTCCATTCAAAACTCGCTCCTTCGCGGATATTAACGAGCGAATACTCGTCTGGTACTTGATTTCTGCATTCCTGCAACTCATACAAGGACCGATAGCATAGAGGAGATCAGGAGATTTAGTACGCCGTATATGTGTGGTTGCTGACTCCATCAGCGGGTATATCCCCGCCTCCATACGCACAAGCAACAGCTGGCGCTCATCAGACTCCCAGCCCGAATACCAGGAAACGACCACATAGCTCCGAGAGTGATGCGTCACTAAAAAGAGTACAGCTCTACCAGGACACAATAGCACCAGGGTCACCTACCGAAGTCAATACGCCCAGCACACAAACTGCGCCGTCAAAAGAGTCGACGCCATCTCCGGACTGCTCCATCTCACCGATCGCAAGACGAATTATCGCACCGGACACTGCTTCAAAAACTCCACTCGTGGACAACGAAAGCCCTCTTCCCAGCTACGATTCATCCATCTCCACTTCCTCGGATATCACAGCCACCATCAAGCCCACCAAGTTTACTCAAAACCGCAATGTTGATCCAAACCAAAGAACACCTTCCCTACCCAAAGCAATCGAAGCCGCCCTCACGCATATCATCAGCGCCGAACTCGAATCACGCATACCAGACATCGCGAAACGCATCATTCACCACCGACTCGAAACCCAGCTTTCCTCATTCAGCCGCGCGAAAGTCGCCACGTTCGTCCACAATCAGCTACCTCAGCTCGCGCAAGAAGGTATCGAGAGTTACCTGACCGAGCTCGAGGACGAGTGGACGGCAAAAAGCAGCGAGCTTCGCGAACTCAAAGAAGAACTGCGAACAGAACTTCTGGCCGAGCGAGACCACATGCTCGATGATATCCGAGTTGAAGCCGAACAATGCTACGCCAATCATCAGGACAAAGCCGAGAAATTTGCACGAGACGCTTTGGTGGATTTGGAGAACAGGGCTGATGAGCTGATGCCGAGAGAGATTGCGAATATAACGGTGGGCAATGCGACGCAAAATGCTGTATGTCTCTTTCAACGCGAGTATGAGATGGAGTTTACCATGCCACAGCGCGTCAGGGTCTTTCAGGCTTTGGCGAGGTGGAAGAATGCAGATGTGTTTTTGGCTTTGAGTGATGGGAATCGCAGGGCTTTGGTTGCGAGTTGGGTTGATGGGGGAGGAGAATAGTTGTTGTGTGCAGCTCAGCAATCGAGGTGTTTGCTACAGAGATTTGCGGCATGGATTTACCTGCGATACAACAATTGATCTCGGCAATTATTCGTTGACGTGAGCCCACAAAGAAACCAGTAGAAATGGGGAACTGCCCATTGAGATCCCGTCATCACCACAAGCCCGGCGAAAACTTCAAATACCGATCTCTTGAAAAAAAATCAGCAAACTCGCAACAACAAAACCCACATCCCAACATTTCCCGAATCTCTTCCAACAGAAAAAAGGATTCAATCTGAGATGCCCGCTTCCAACGTGACAGAAACTTGCTGATCGCGGTCTTGGATTATTCAGGTCGCTTGGAGCCAGAGTGCGTTGCGTAGGTTCCGGATACATGGTCTTCACCGGATGTCGCGGATGTATTGGTGTTGGGTGCAGTGCTCGGTGAATGTATGAATGAAAATGTTTCGATGGGGTATGTTGAGTGTGAACGTCGAGATGCTCGGGCAGGTGCCCGTGGTACGTATTGCGGACGTTGGGGCGCCGCTTGTATGTCAAGTAATTGGCTGGGGTGTTGCGAGAGATGGGCATCGATGCAAGCACTGATTCTGGCATCGATGGACCAGTTCCGGATATGCATGGATCACGGGCGCATCGCTCACGTATCGATGCTGGTTGTAGCTCTCGATCGAGATGCACGAATGTTTTGCAAAGCAACATGCTGAGTGTGAGCGCTGATTTGATTTTAGAGGTGCTCGTGGTGTTTATCGCGGGCGTTGGGGTGCTGCCTTTATCTCAAATGTTCGGCTCGGATACTGGGATCGGGGGCGTCAAGGCGAAATTCATTCTCATGTCGATGGACCGGTCCCAAATACAGATGTCCTTCCAGGACATCCTTCATGTATCGGAGGCAGTTGTAGCGCTTGGTGGCAACGCATAAAGACTTTTCGGAGTGATGTGCTGAGTGTGAGCGCGGTCATGTCTGTAAAGGTGCCGGTCATGCGGATTATGCGCTCTGGGATGTTGATTGAGTTTTAAGGCTTTGGCTTGGGTAGTGGAGTTATTGTGTGTCGAGACAGAGATTCGTTTTTGTGTTGATTTCGGGCTGTTGTCAACGTCCATGTGCCTGCCCTGCTCGCAGATGCAGTATCATGACCGTTATCGACTTGAAGCCCGAAAGTCAATTGCAAAGCTTGGTTTGGAGACTATTGAATAATTGCGCTCGGCTCTCTCTTACATTGCGTTAAGCTTTTGTGTCGCATTCAGCTGCAACATGGAAGCCTGCAATAGCCTTTTGGCTGGACGATAAAGACCTGTCGATCCCATCAACAATATTTCGTCTGTCACGATTTGGTATCAACACAAAAATGCATCTTCAAACCGCCTTTCAGCCACTCTTGCTTATTGCCTGCTTCCTGGCGACATTCACCGTCGGCCGTCCCATTCAGGCTGCCGATGATGATCTCACCCTCCCAGAGTGAGCCATTTCCTTACCATCTACTCGCACCCGGCTAACAGTATCAGCAACCTCAACCTCGGTCCACAAATGACAAGTCGCGCCGACATCCCCTTGCGCATCCAAGAACTCTGCGCCCTGCCTGGGCCAAAGCCATTGTCCTGCGAGGAAACCATTCTGCAAGAGCTTTCTTACTGCAACAAGAACAACGTGACCGAGTGTGCGGACTGGACTTTTGAACTCCTGGGTGATGTCGAGACCGTGGCGGTCGGCCGCTCTGTGCAAGGGTTTGGAGACGACTTGCAGGAGACTCTTGAAACCATTACAAAGATTGTTATTTGCATGTTTGCTTGTTGAGGAGACTTGCGGAAGATCTGTTTGAGGAACTGTTGCGAGAGTGATGACATTGACGCGCCATCGGATCTTGGCCTGTCAATACTTTCAAGAGACATAGCTGTATGGGACAGGGTCGGTGTACTTTAGATGTGCAGGAGACACGAAGCGATCTGTAGACGAATTGATCTTACCTTGATGGCAATTTTGTTTGATCGTCTCTCGAGCGTGAGCATGAGATGGCTCAAAGACCTACCTCGCTCGTACAGAGATGGATGGTATAGCACCAACAAAAGATGAAGCCCCAACATGGGCGGATGACAGCAATCACCACCACTAGGGATGCCGTTGTGGCTGACGTCCTAACTTGCAGAATCGGTGGTGCTTTCGAGGAGGTGAAGTCGCAACAAGCATAAGGAGTAGCGGCGGCCCCGAGAATGACTACCGGAACGACGGGTAATGCGGCACGCTAGAGGCGGAGATCCAGATGAGAGCCGCAGCCGATTCGGCAATACTCTGAGTATTTTTCTGCCATGAGGAAATGAGGGGCAAGGACCAGCGGGAAGGATTGACAGTTTTGACTTGATATCTTGCAGTTCTCTTGCTGCATCTTCATCTCCCATTCGAAGTGTTTTGACTCGAGGCAAACAAAGGGTGAAGTTCTTGGCCGGCAACGCAAATCTCTTGTCCAAAAGCTTGGCGAACGAAGCTCGGGGTCTCCCAAACAACATCCCGTCATGGATCAATACACTCAACACCCAACGCAGCCCACGAACGAGGAATACGAACAGTCATCTGCGTCTTCAGCGACTGAAGCAGACAGAGAGACCGTTGCGGCGAACACTCCGAATGCAAAATACGAACAATCATCTGCCTCTTCCGCCACCGAAGCCGAAAAGGAGGCCATCGCAGCGAATGCCTTGAACGAAGGCGTAACACAACCCTACGGGGATCCAATCGCCGAGGAGCACCATGTCGACGGTGGCGACGTCGAAAAGGTCGTTACCGCGAGGTCCGCGAGGTCCGGAAAGGCGGTTTCGGTGAACAATGTCAACGCCATCCCCAATGGCGGAACAAGAGCTTGGTTACAGGTCCTAGGAGCCTTCTTCCTGTTCTTCAATTCGTGGGGCATCATCAGTCGCCAAATCCCCGTTCTACGTCGAAATGAAGCAGCTGGCTGACGGGAAGACAGATACTTTCGGTGCATACCAGACCTACTACTCCCAGTCGGGCATTCTCTCATCCTCGACCCCCTCGGACATCTCATGGATCGGCTCTATCCAGGCCTTCTTGCTTATGCTGGTTGGCGCGTTGACAGGTCCTATCTATGATGCGGGTTATTTTCGGGCGCTCCTGAGCGTTGGCTCATTTGGTGTCGTATTTGGCTTCATGATGCTCTCACTAGCAACAGAGTACTGGCAGGTCGTTCTTGCTCAGGCCATTTGCGTTGGGCTCGGCGCTGGATGTCTGTTCGTGCCTTCGGTCGCCATTCTAAGCACCTACTTCAGCACAAAAATTGCCACCGCTATGGGTCTCGCTGCTGCCGGAAGTAGTTTGGGTAAGCATATCACATATCTCGAGGCAGACCAGCGCTGACATGTCCACAGGCGGTGTTATATACCCCATTGTCTTTTACCGCCTCCAACCGCGCATCGGGTTCCCCTGGGCAACCCGTGTTATCGGCTTCATCGCTCTGGGCACCTTGATTGTCGCCAACTCGGTCATGAGAGTCCGTGTCCTGCCTGCCGCACGTCGTCGTGTCTTTGACCTGCCCGCCTTCGCCGAGCTGCCCTACCTTTTCTTTGTTGCAGGCGGCTTCACGGCCTTCATGGGCCTCTACGCCCCCTTTTTCTACGTCGAGAGCTACGCCAGCACCTATCACATCACCTCTGAGAGCCTCAGCTTCTACACTCTGGCCATCATCAACTCAGCCTCGGTCTTTGGCCGCATCGTGCCCAACTTCATCGCCGACAGAACGGGGCCCATGAACATGATCACCCCTTGCTGTTTCATTTCCGGCATCCTTGCGCTTTGCCTCATCCCCGTCCGTAGCGAAGGTGCCCTCATCGTCGAGTGCATTCTGTACGGCTTCTTCTCGGGTGCCTTGGTTTCCTTGCCGCCAACCGTTTTTGTGCATCTGTCCCCGAACCGCGGTCTTATCGGCACCCGCATGGGCCAAGGTTTCAGTGTCATCTCCATCGGTCTGCTCCTGGGCACACCTATCTGCGGCTGGATTCTGGATGGCAGCAGTTTCACCTATGTTTGGGTGTTTGCCGGTGTCTTGGTCATGTTTGGCGGCCTTCTTATGGCCACGGCGAGATTTTTCAAGGGTGGGCCAAAGCTTGTGCAAAAGGTTTAGATATTTTGCCGAGTCGTGCTCTGTTCATTGACCCGTTATTATATTTGTAATCTTCTACGAGCCTTGACTCGAACTTGTTTGCGAACCCAGCCTCAACCCTGTTCACTGACCCGGTCTCGAGGTGTCCACTGCCCCATTCCTAACAATCTTCGAAAGCCTTCCTCCGTTCATGTTCATGTGCCTGTCCTCATGTATTGTCCACCGGACCAGCCTCAACCCTGTTCGCTGATCCACCTTCCTCTCCTGCCCACCGAACTCAACGCGACAACGGCATCTGAAGATCTCCCTGAATCCGCTGTCTGAAGTCCGGATCCAACGGCGCATTAGCGATGATGAAAGGAATGAAAGAGGAGCAAAGTTAAGGTGGAATATATAGACGCTGTAAGGTGCTCGAAAAATAAGGATCCATGCCTCCTGCCTCCGTACCGAGCGTGGAGGCGTTGTTACTGAACGCCTTGCCAACCTCCAACTCCTGCGCATGTGATCAATCCATCAATCTCATCAACCAAACACTGCCACATCTCTGGATGTACAAACAAATGTAATCAATCAATCAATGTTCTGACCAATACTATGGCGCAGGATACCACTACCTCCCGACCACCACGCTATCCTGACGAGGACCAGCGGCCCACCTCGCGCAAAGAGCTTTTGGGTTTCTACCTTTACTCCTTCGCGGCCGAAGTATTTGTGGTATGTGGTGTAGGCTCTTTCATCCCAATCACTCTTGAACAATTGGCACGCGAACGTGGCGTACTCGTTTCAGACCACAGCACTCCTTGCACTTCTGCCACCCGTCACAGCCCGGGCAATGCACATCCCGTAGCGAATTTGCAGACTTCGCAACAATGCGTGGTCACACTTCCCGGCAGTCTGGAGATCAATACCGCTTCTTTTGCCATGTACACCTTCAGCATCTCGGTACTGCTGCAGAGCCTGATCGTAATCACCATGTCTGGATTCGCCGACCATGGCCGCCATCGCAAGACGCTGCTTCTCACTTTTGCATTCGTTGGAGCGGCTGCTACTATGCTATTTCTATGGACGAGCAGTAGGTTGTACCTATTGGCTGCTGTGCTGGCGATCATAGGAAATTGCTGTTTCGGAGCTAGTTTTGTGCTGTTGAACAGCTGGATTCCGATTTTGGTGAGATGGCATCCTGCTGTCAATACAGTACAACGCGCATACGATGATAGCGATGCCGACGACTACCTTGCGGGGGGTCCTGTGGAAGCAGAAACAGACGAACAGACCTCTCTGCTCACACCTGCGACGACACCCACGCCCAACAAACCGTCTCGGGCATTGCCAACGTCGGACCTGCAGCTCTCGACCAAGATCTCATCGTATGGGATTGGGATCGGCTACCTCGGCGCGGTGATGATGCAAACTCTTTCTATCGGAATTGTGATCCTGACCCATAGCACAACCTTCTCCCTGCGCCTGGTGCTTTTCGTGGTAGGCACCTGGTGGTTCCTCTTCAGCATACCTGTTGCGTTACTGCTCCGTCCTCGTCCAGGACCCCCGCTGCCAGCAGCTCAAGAAGGTGGCTGGGTCAATCACTTGGCTTACTCTTGGAAGAACCTGGGTCACACTGTCACACGCGCCCGCCAACTCAAAGACGTATTGTTGTTCCTAGCCGCCTGGTTTATGCTGTCGGACGCCATAGCAACCGTGTCAAGCACTGCCATTCTATTCGCCAAAACCAGCTTGAATATGCAACCCGCAGCGCTGTCCCTGATCAACGTCATCGTAACCATGTCCGGCATCGTTGGCGCTTTTTCCTGGCCGCGAATCTCGAGACTCATGGGTTGGAGCCCCCAATCAACAATTCTCGCATGCATCTGTATCTTCGAGCTGATCCCCCTGTATGGATTAGCTGGCTACATACCGGTCATCAAACACGCCGGTGTGGGTGGGTTGCAGCAAGACTGGGAAATGTTTCCTCTAGGCGCCGTGTACGGGCTCGTGCTCGGAGGCTTGAGTTCGTACTGTCGCAGTCTCTTTGCCAGTCTCATTCCTCCAGGGTCTGAGACGGCATTTTTTGCGCTCTACGCGATAACGGATAAAGGCAGTAGTGTCTTTGGTCCTGCGATCGTGGGTGCAATTACGGATGCTACGGGAGAGATCAGACCGGCGTTTGCGTTTTTGGCTGCTCTGATTGCTGTGCCAGTGCCATTGCTTTGGGGTGTGGATGTGGTGAGGGGACGGGAAGAGGCGAGCAGATTGAGTGAGGAAGATGGGGATGAGCAAGTGGAGGAGAGTATATGAAATATCTACATTTGGCTCAATGAGACTCGTGTCGTCTGATAGAAATGTGTATTATTTGCTCCTCACTTCACCATCAGTGACTTGTGAGAGAGTTGGAGAGGCATCCGAGGCGGAGCAGCCGAATGATACAGGCAAGATCAGCCGAGTTATTGCCGGAGCAGCATGCGTTTGGTGCGGCGGGCGTCTTTGTATACCAACTCTTGCCCACCAAATCTCTGCTCCTGTCCCGACGCGCATCTACGTCGCGCGCATCATCAGTCGCCCAAGCATCTTACCGTCGCTTTTGCGCACCTTCCGGACGCCGCCGCTTCGACCACAGCAGCCACAAGTGAAGCACCCAAGTCGCGCGGTGACATCACGGGCCCCGAGACAGCAGCAGTAGCGGCAGCGGCAGCGGCAGCGAGCCTCCCCGTCTGCCTCTTCACTTTGCGCCCGCGCCCGCGCCCGCGCCCGAATGTCCGCCTGCCAGCGATAAAAGACTATGCCCGGTCGCATTGCCATGGACAGCAATGCCCGCCAACAACAAGCCGACGCAATGAACAAGATGCCCGACAAAATGGCCACCCCCAACAACCTCCCCAATGGCAGCACCAACGGCTCAGACGATGCGCACTCGCTGCCGCCCGAGCTGGAGCACTGGTCGCACACCTACATCCCCATGGGCAAGCTGCTGGAGCGCATGGCTCAGCAGTGCTACTTTGACCTGCACGAAATCATTGACCAGATGGCCGACATGACCATCAACTCGCCCCACGTCAATGGCGCCTCCAATTCCGCTCCCGACGTCTCGCCCGAAAGCGTCGACAAGAAGCTGCGCCTCATGAACTTCGCCCAGACGCAAAAAGACCGCTTCATCAAAGCCCGTGTGCTATCCGACTGGGCGCGCAACATGGCCGACATGGACAAGCTGATCGAGCTGAGGATGTGGCTGACACGCCAAGAAGAGGCCTCGTCGCTCGTCAGCGATGCCATCATGCGTCTCAAGCACAACATGATCCCTGCCAAGATGCCCAATCCAAACATCCAGGGCGCTCTCGAGCTCTTGTCGACGTCCAAAGCCCCGTGGGTGCCGGACCTGGGCTACATCCCTCCAAAGCCCCTGTCGCCGCAGAAGCTGCTCAAGACTCTTCGCGACATGAACTTTGCCCTCTCTGTGCGCCTCAACCTGCACGAACAGTTACCCTCTCATTTCTGCAATTATTCAATAGCAAACGGCCGTGCCACTTTTGTCGTCCCACATGAGTTTGAGCTTGACCTTGCCGTCGCCGATGAAGACCCTACTTCTCCCTTTTACTTTATTGACATTCGATTTCTCTTCTCCAACGCTCCTCCGTTAGCAGACGGTTTTGTCCGCTCCAGTCTGGAGGGCAAACTCAACCAGCTTCTTGAACTCGAAGGCCTCTCTGCGTGCTATGACTTTCTCCACGGCTTTATCTTGACGCACAAGATCACCCTGCTGCGAAGGCAAGCCTTTGAACTATCCCGTACCCGATGGACCGAATATCTCCACGTCGAGCCAATTCACCGCTCTCTTGTCGTTCAGTACTGGACGGATCAGCCAGGTGGAAAGAACTGGGTGGAGATCGGCATCGCAAAGGGTCTTGCCGCAAATATGACCGGCCATCGACCATCATCACCCGTCCGAATGAATATCCGCTGGTTCAGGGCAGGAAAGGAAGCTTTTGACGTGAAATTCGACATCGACCCGGCGAATCCTTCCATGGAACACATCCTCAATCAAGTCACTGCCGCACACATCACTCTTCGCCTGGCCACGATACAGAGTCAACTTCGCGCCATCTCACCACCCAATTCCGCTCTAGTCATGAATCTGCATGTCTCGCCGACCGAGCCCAGTGCCTGCTCCTTGGCCGTGAAACTCGGCGAGCACGGTACTGAGACAACTCTTCGCATAGTCCCCGTTACTGGAAACATGTGCATCTCCCCCGTCAACGCCGTCTCGACCGATGTGGAGAGGAGACTTAACGCCGATCCTTCAATCGACGCTGCACAGATCGTGTCATATCTAGTCTGCAAGCTCATCCAAGATCACATCACAAGACAAGCTGTTCAGGCTGGCTGGCTCTTCATGCCTACGGAAAAACAGCAAGATCTTACAAAGATCTTCCACGAACCTGTGATTCGGCGAACCACTTTCACTCGCCGTGGCTGGGGAGATGATTGGGCAATCGCCGTGACCATCAGCTTGGGTGGAGCCAAGTGGTGGGTTGTTCGACTAGCAAGCACACAGACAGGTCGGTCCATTCGATCCGCCGAAGCGTTGCCGATACTCCAATCTTCACAAACATTCAACCGTCAAACACTCATGAGCATAGAATCGAGAGCTGTCGCCCTGGTGTCGCTATCGAATGTCACTGCCCAGCTTAGAAATGCTAAAATCAGGCACGATGTCAGACACGTTCACTCGCACCATCCGAACAGGGACGACAGCTCGCGATCAGTGGTAACCGCGGTCGTTGCCATCAACTTTGAAGACCTCATGCAGCCTGAGGATCCGAAATTCCGCCAGAAGTGGAAGTCTTGGTGCATAGAGTCTGCTCTCTTGACACATCATGGTATTGACGAATCGTCACACCAAGATGCCAAGGTGGTCCACGTTCTTAAGACTACACTGGATCAACAGACTGCCGCCGATTTGGCTCCCTGCATCAACTGCTCCGACGAAGACATCGTCTTTAGGCCAAACGGTGTATGCGCCATCAAGCTCCGCACTCATTTCGGCGCTAGTTTGATTGCCACAATCAAAGCACGCCTTCGCCGAGTGGAACGAATCAGCATGTGTCTTCGTGTCATCAAGAAGCACGGCTTCGCTCTCGATCGTGCAAGAGTTTCCAGCCTGGTCTTCAGCTATCATCAATCACCTCAGCTACAAGCGGCCATTAACATGTCCGATAATCCCTCATCGCCCATGCAGATTGTCATCCAACTCGCGAAAGGTGACAATCCTCATCGCCGGGTCCAGCCTCTTTTGCAGAAATTCCTTGATCAAGCCGGCCCTCGTAGCCCGATGCAAGAGGCCCAGCATTTTGACATGTTGCTGAGATTTCTCTCAACATCCCTTCCCTTCCTACGCGCCATGTCCACGGTAGAGTCTCGCGATCCTTCTGGCAGGACTGTTCATCTTTCCACCCGCACCTTGTCGAATTACCAGTTCACTTGTGGCGTGCCTCCGCATAACATGGTCCTCGACATCAATCTTGTCGCCAAGAATGGCGCAGATCTTTGGAGGGTGCAGCCGGTCAAGGAGAAGCAGGTCAATACTCGTTATGTACGCGACGTGATGCGCGGTGCCAGTGGCAAAGGCATACCTGGCCTCAAGTTTTTTGCTGATGGAGCTGTCGCTGAGGTCCATGCCATCGAGCCGTTTGTGGTCAACATGGTCAATGTGACCATGGGGAATTCACAGCCCACGAGTCAGCATCCCAATGGTTCTCATCCTGCTGCTGCTCCTGCTGGAGATGGCGTTGTGGTCTTGGATGATGACTAGTTGTTGTCTGACCAAGCTTGGGGTCTGGGTGTCGATGCTGTCACTTTTGGTCCTACTGGCAGCACCTCTCAGCCTCATATCGGCTTTCCTGATCCCCTTTCTGATGCTTTTGCTCCTGCTGCCAATACTGCTTCGGCCAATCTTGATGTTCATGGAGAAGACGACTAGCTGTTGTCCTATCAACAGAACTTTGCCGATACTGATCCTGCCAGCAATTATTTTGCGATGCAGAATAACGGCTATGGGGCAGGCGGAAGTCAACCGAATTTTGATAATTTTGATCTTTCTACTTTCCTCCACCAGGCTTTTGATGAAGCTGTCGATACTCCTACAAACAATTCTTTCCATTGTGCGCACAATCTGAATCCTCAACAGCTGCATGCTCCTCCTGGGACTTCATTTCTTGGTACCCAGCCTGGTGTTCAGTCTTCCATTCGGCCTCAAAATGCGTCCCTGCAACTGTCAAATCATCCTGACCAGCAATTCCACGCTCTCTATCAGCAACCTTACGCCCCCGATCAGCATTCATACGCCTCAGCTCAACAACCGTATGCCCTCGGTCAGCGTTCATACGCTCCCCCTCAGCAGTTTCATGCTACTCCCGAGGTTTCAAATCACCCAATTCCGACACCCTTACCTCATCGTCATGACTCTTCCCAGCCTGTGCATCCTCCTGCTTTGCCTCTTGACACTCCTGCTGGACCTGCATACGCCTCTCCATGGCCTTTACACACCCCTACGAAATCTTCGCATTCTCCTATTGGATCTTCTGATGCTCCCATTCACCAAGTCAATGCTCCTCCCATCCAACCGGCTGATGCTCCTGCTCCTTTCAATGATTCTTCAACTGCCTCCGATGTCCCTGATGGCTGCGATCAGCCTGACAGAAAATGCAATCACTGCAAAATGTGGAAGACTCTAGCAGAGTTTCCACCAAGAGGCTCGAGGAATAACATTTTGTACCGGATATGCGAAGAGTGTTGGGCCGTCATCAAATTTGAAGAATTTGAGCGGGTTTTACACGTTTCTCGAGGTCGGTCCCGCGAAGACCTCATCCCTCAGCCCGTCGACGAACCCGACTGGCGGCGAAAACGATTCTATTGCTCGGGCTGTTGCCGGAAGAGACCAATGCCGGAATTTTATACTTGGAGGCCACGACGTATGTTCCGCAAGCAGTGCGACAGTTGCCGGTGTCGACGTGACAGGAGAAGGCGGAGAGATGCAGAACAGCAGAGGGATGCAGAGTGAAGAACGGGTTTCTGCTTTCTGGGGTTTCATCATTTCAAGACCTTTCTATTTCTATAGACATTCTTTTTAATAAAGACGTCCATTTCATGACCTTGCAAAGTTTGAGATCCTCTGTTTGTGGCGTGAGGAGCGGATGATGTCAGGTGTGCAGCAGTAGAGTTGAGACATGTCGTCTCAAGCCGATCCTCCTATCATGGCATCAAACTCGTTTATCCACTTTCCCTCTTTCGATGAGAAGACGACAAGCTCTAGCTTTTTCTCTCTCGTCGACAAAACGCAATCGGACGTAAGGTCGTGGGATGACCTCCTCATCCCACCCTTGAAAGTAAAAGGCAATCGAGAAACTGAGATGATGAACCGAAGGCGTGATGGCCGTACTTAACTCGACCCCAGCAATAGTGTATCCTCGAGACCTTTTTCGTCCTTTTTTGGAATTGATTGGAAGCACATGATAGCGAACCAAACCATGCACCTCTTCCGCGCACACCAACTGCACAAATCGCAGGTCGAAGCCGAAAAAGGCGATAAAGGCGGTACCGGAGACCAAGGCATGGAAGGGGATTACCCTGTACGTTGTTTCGTTCCTTTTCGCGGTGGGACGCGGAGATTGCTGAGTTTGCCGCAGAAGGGGGAAACGACTCGGGGGTGGGGGAACGCCCATGCCGAGAGATTTGGAAAGAGAGGGAGTACGAGCAGCAGTCACAGCGAGCATGGCGCTGCTGCCACTACTACACTGGGCGATGTATTCCGTGTCGGCGCTGTGGGGTCGACTGGCTCGGGCTCGGGCTCGGGCTCGACTCACGGGAATCTGGTTACGGGCTTTGATACTGGCGTTTTTGCTGGGAGGAAAGGGAGGGCTGTGGATGAGGTGATTGATTATGGGAGGGATCTTGCGGAGTTGGGGTTTGGTGGAAGGGTTGAGGGTGGTGGAGAGAATGGTGGAGAGGGGGGCTATTGACTACAGGGTTGGGGGTTGAGGGAGCAGGGGCAGATTGTTGGGTTTAAGAGATGAGTCGAGGATTTTGGGGGTTGTGATGGATGGATTTTGAGTAAATGTCGCACGATTATCGGTTGATGAATATCTCGCGCTTGGCAATCACATCTCCATTCATATGGTAGTGATTCCTCTGTACTCCTTTCCTTCTTGCAGTGAGAGACTGTAGGACATGACTGTGGAGACTTGATGAAAGATAATTGATAGCTGTAACACGCCAATTCCCAGGTAGTTATTACAGACAGAAGGGATCAAGAGCGGATGTCTAGCACGTTCTTTATTGGAGGCATGAAAGCAGCACAAAAGGGCACACCACGAAACAGCACAAAATATCAAGAAATTCCATTACTTCAGTAGCCTAACCCCTTTCTCACTGCCTCTCCCTTTCCTCACTTATTTATTCCCACTAACCCCCTACTTCTTGTCATGGCCACCTCCAAACCCCATGTCACCGAGGTCTTTTCCGTAGCTGCTGCCGCCACCAGTGTCTCTGCCGTAATCGCCGCCAATCTCCTTGTCATAGCCGCCTCCGCCCACATCAGCATTCATGTTGTTCGCTGCGCCGGCTTGGGCGCGCGAAGCAAAGCCCGTGGAGGACATGTCGCCGCCGGATTTGGCCTAGGGTAGTTAGGCCGGGAGCTTACGGCGGAGGGGTGAGGGATGGTGGTGAGATGGGTCAGGGCATGTGCTGTTGTCCAAGACGCCAACGTACTTGGGTGGACTGGAGACGGCTGGCGTCGGAGGCGCTCATAGCGTGTTTGTTGTGGCCTCCCATGTCTGCGGCTTTGTTCGGCATGTTGGTTGTTTGATCTAAACGAGATGATAAAAGGTGGCTGGTTTTAGGATGATGGTGTTCAAAGACTAGAAAGAATGGTCGGAATTTACAGTCTTGATATAGCGAGTCGAGATGACTTAGCCAAATGTATCTCTTTCATCTTTTGGTTTGTCCTGTCTCTTCCCTTAGTGTCTCCCCATCTCTATGGTGTTTCGCCGATGGCTTCGTTGTCGAATCGGTGATGGCTTTGTGCGCAAGTGTCGTTCGATCTCGAGAGTCTCATGTCCCCCGAGCGCGATTTTCGGATTTACCTTTCGTCAGGAGAGCAAGATGCGTTTGACATATACATTAGCTTTGCGTGACAGAGTTCCGCTGCGATTGACTTTGGCGCAGAAAAGTACGTGTACAAGCTTCAAGTAGCAGAACTCAACTTCCTAAAAGAAGCTTTTTCCAGTGGACCGAACTTCGATACTCAACTCTCAAATGCTTGATCCGACCGCTATTGGTCTGCGAAGGTTTGTTTGGAAGCGGAATTTCGCGGACGAATGTAAAGTAGCGGCGGACTTGACTTTCGTCTCGATGATTTTTTTCAACCGTTCAAGACTCGTCATCGCAAGGGAAGCTTCAGGAAAGACAGGAAGGACGAACCTCAATGAAAATTCGAGGTAATCGTGAGGACTTGTCCAAACATCACACCACAATTCTGTAAGAGTGAGGATGACCAAGCACCAAGTGCCGTTGACGTTTCTCGACAACTGATATGGTCATACGGTGTGTATGTTTAGATGTTGCTTGAGAAGGTTCCGGCTGGTAATATCCAAGGAGACCAGGGTGACCCACACGACAACAAACTTGGATATGTCCAATGACACTTTTCGGCGAATAACTTCAAGAACGTCGACAGGGACAGAGGGAAACCGGAATTTCAGGGATCGGAAGAGGGAACCCGGCTGGCTATTTTGTTTGTACCCAGCTTCGGCGAAAAAGCAAAGACTAGTAAGATATCGACTCGTAAGAACCTGGAGAGGTGGGCCGTCTAATACGTGTAAAAAACTGCTTGCTACTCGGGATACAAGCATGAAGAGCATCCAGGAGGGAAAATTCTCTGCGTAACCGATCGAGGCTTCGAAGAGCTATCGCATGAGCGAACAACCGGAACGAACACTCAATGTACAGTGTGTGGTATTGTAATCTGCGTTGGCATGACCATGGTGCTCGTAGGCCAGCGGTTACAGAATCATCCCCTAACCTTTCCTTTCCTCCGCGGCCGCTTTTTCAGGGATGCAGCGGTGAACTGTGCAGAAAAGTGGGCAGAACGGGTTGCGCAACGGATCCGCAATCACGTCCTGCGAGTTGTTTGGTCCATTGGTCATTGACAGGACAATAGTGCAGTAGACTGAGGACAGCGGTGACTCGTACAAAGCCCAGCGTATGCTGCATCTCACACTTGAATGAATAATCAGCCGGCCGCGTTGGGTCATGCGCGAGCCCTACATTGCGATCTTCCGAGTAAGACGCAGTGATTGGCGATGCAGAATGGCATCGTGCGAACCAAGCTCAACGCAGGCACGGCGCGGCGGTTGGAGGTCTTCCAGGTCTTGTAGTGATCACCGTGAGATATGATTTCCGAAGGCCACTCTGAGCCACATGTGACCAGGCATGAGACGGCTCGGAGAGAGACGCGGCGATTATGAGCTGCGTGGTGGCCAAACGACGACGCCTTGATCTGGCCAGCATAGCTACGAGGTCGTGGCGCCTCGAAGGCATGCTTGATGCAAAAGCATCATCGTCAAAATAATATATCATGGTTAACCAAGGGACAAAGCTGGCAAGGAACATGACTCTGATGTACCATTGTACTCCGTACTCGTGGGTGGAAGGGTAGTCTGTAGAAGTGCACGGGATGGCGGGACCCTGAAATGAGCCGCGGACCGCGGTTTCTTGCAAGCTCAACCTCGAAGCAACAGATCTCAGACCTCAACGACTTCAGCTCACCACCCGACACCTCTTGCCGACACGCCACAAGAGGTGGGGGTTAGAAGAACTGGATGGTCTTTTCAACCGTCTCTCTGCCAAGCATCCGTTCGCGGAAAAATATTCGACCACAACGCGCGACTCTAAATTTTCCTTTGCACCGTTGTCCATACCGGCAGAAAGGGGAAAGCTTGCTGAGGTTAAACAATAGAGCTCCATCGCGCGGTCTTTGTTCCGTTGACTAACCACAACTGGACTACTTTGCTTGTCCCTCCATGACCCCACGACTCATCGTCGTCGTCCCGTCGCGGCAGAGGGACGGCAATTTTGTAACAGACTCGTTCAGGCAGCTCGCCTCCGCTGAACCGTTCACGCATGCCTTGCCCTTCTTTACAACCCTCTTCCGATCCTCGTTCCCAAGTGTCACTCCTTGAAGCTTTGTTCTGGATTGTCCTCGCTCCAGAAAGACACGTTATGGTCTCACAAAGCGCCAACTCCATGGATAACACGTAAAAAGACGATCGACCCATTAGATCCACAAGGCGTGAATGGGATGTGCACCCCAGATCTGCAATGATTTTCGTCCATGTTTCAGCCGCCTACCAAGCGCGAAGGGTGCATGTGGCATGCCAACCATGCCGAAGCCACTCAACACACCCAAGGAGAAGCATGGACCCACGACTTGCCAGTCCTACAGCCACCACAATCTACCCAACTGACTGTTGAAGCCTTGTCGATTGCTTGTTTGGTACGTTATTGGCAGACCGTTTATGGAGCTTGACCTTTTCCGAGAAGCATTCACGTGTGCTTTGACCATATGTCCGAATTTTTTTTGGCATGGTGACTTCGAGCTCTCTTAGCGTGCACGCCTCCTCGAGATTGTTATATATCCTCGAATATCCCTCTTCGTGGTGATGCCAGTCCTTTTGGGGCCATCATCTAGTCATTCATTCTCGAAAAATTGCTGGCAAACATGTCGTCGTCAGGTGATTATCAACTCGCCGCGTGTGCAGCAGGCTTCTCTCTCGGCTTTGGCTATCTTACGACCGTGAGAGCCGTTCATCAGACCAAAGCAAACAGGAATCCTCTACGCAGTGCCTATATCTACATGGTCTGGGGAGAGATTCTAGCAAATCTGGTTCTTGGTATATTAACTTGGCTTTGGCTGAAAGATGTCGTCAGCAATGGGTATGATTCTCAAAATGTTCTTCCAAAGCATCACTAACATGTGACAGACCTGTGCTTCTTTTCTTTATTCTCTTTTTCTATGTCTTTGAGGTCCAGCTCCTCATGCAAATCATCATCAACCGTATCGCTGTCATCTCTGAACGAAAGGAAACGGCCAAGCGACTAAAGATTGCCACCGCTATCGTCATCTCATGCATCAATATTGCCGTGTTTTGCATTTTCATTCCTTCCCATTTGTCTCCGCCGCCTAGCCAAATGTAAGTCTTGCCTCTTATCGTCTCCGACTATACTGATTGTTCTGCAGATTTGTCCACATCAACAAGTATTGGGACAGAACTTCCAAAATCCTCATCATGCTGGTCGATGCCTTCCTCAACTGGTACTTCATCCACGTCGTCAGAGCTCGCCTCGTCAAGTATCATGGTCTCCGCAAATACAAGCCTCTCGTCGGCTACTATACTCGCCTGGGCGTCATTTCGGTCTGCATGGACGTATGTCATCTCCCGCAAGCCCGTTTGCAGCGCTATGCTGATGATTCCCTAGCTCATGCTCATCGGTCTGATGTCTCTACCCAATGGTATCGTCTTCGTTCAATTTCACCCTGTCGCATGTGAGTACCGCCAATGTGGACCATGGACTCGAAAACCCCTGACATCTCGGCAGACATGGTCAAATTGTACATCGAGATGTCTATGGCCGACATGATCGTGAAAGTCGCACGTGGCAGCGAGCAAGATGTCGTGGTTGGTTCATCAAATCAAGGCACCGGTTTCCCCGAGCAGACCCAGAGATCATACCACCAACGCACCTTCAACGGAGACCAAGACGACACCAAAATTGGTGCCAAAAACACTGCCATCATCGGTCACAATCAAGTCGATGACGATCTCAGAGAAGACATCAAGGGCATCGCTCGTCAAACCGAGGTTCAAGTCTACGTTGGTGACTCGGACAGCGATTTCCGCTCCGATGATATCGAGCAAGCGAAGACCGATGCTAGAGACTTCACCCGTGATCGTGGTGAATTCGCCGATGACAGAAGAGCAAGCCACCTCTCTGACAACTCACAAATCGCAATGAAGGATTTGGCTCGTCCAGTTGGCCGCGCGTCATGACATCCTGTTTCACTCTTGGGAAAGCAGCCCCTTTACAGTATCAGAGTCTCGGATATATACTCTCATAATCGAACCAAGCAAAACTTTTCGTTTGTCTCCAATTCTTCTGTTGCCGCCTCAATGTCTTAGCATGAGATTTTGCGACATGCTGTGTGCAATTGGCAAAGTTTGTGTAACAGCCCTGTAGGATTGTGACAACTGTCAGGAGCTTGTCTAATCCTTTGATCTGCAGGGATAACATCCTGCATTTCAAGCATAATGATCCTTCACCTTGACGAGTCAAGCATGATGATCCTACACACGTTAGCAAGTGATTGCGAGTCACGGGTTCGGTATGATTCAAAACACGTTGAAGCCGGGTCCCGGCAAAGAAGCTGTGCTCCAACCCGCGTGGTTCCAACGGCCTCTAAGTTGCAGTGGACCTCTACCAAGACACTGGGAAGATGGAACGGGGAGCAATCGGCGAATTCTCTCTGGAATGGAAAATAATAGACCCACTCCAATAACCCAATTGTATATCATGCGGAGTGAAATTGTTTTTCGGCTCAGGGCCCGGTTGATGAGCTTGATTCTCACGCTATAAGCATCCGAACGTACTCTCAGCATCGAAATAATACAGTCCACTCTCGTCAAGGTCGGGAGTGGAGAAACAAGACGTCAATGATCTGCAGCGCCGAATCTCCAGAGCTGTATTAAGAAAGAGGAAACTTGCTGCTATCCAGGGCAACGGTTCATAGGGCGAATTGATCTTCCACAAGAACAATCCCGAGTTCCACTTCCGACCTCAACGGAAGTGGACCGTACAGACGAGGCGTGGAACAAGAAAAAGGGTCTGTCTTGCTGACGAGCTTCTTGAGAGGAAAGCTCAAGGAATGTGCATAATTCAGTCAAGCACCGAGCATAAATTTTGTGCAAGTCTGGGCGTCGTTCGACCCGGCGCCTGTCGTGCATTCAAAGAAATAGGTTGTTCCTTTGTTCATCATCCATTCAGGACGGAGCACGTCTGTCGCTATCTCGCAACATCGCAGTCATGTCGCTCATTCGGAATTTATCAAGGTCGCTTTGTGCCCCGAGTGGATGCTCTATGATTCTGGTATGGAAAACACAACAGCCACGATAGAATCTTCGCAAGGCCATCAGAAGATGATAACCCCCGAGATGTTGTCAAATCCTGCCTCGATCTGAACAATGCTGTACTCTATCCGTTTTCGGGCAACTCTTTGTTGTACCGTTTCCGGCAGCTTTCATGGATACTTGATAGCCCTTTGCGGATTGTTGGTGCCACTCTCTTGTCACTTCGAGTCAACTTACACACAATCGACCTCCGACGTTGTCGTGCACGCAAGACCTTTCTCACGATGAATTGGGATTTTGCAGCGAAAGAAACAGCGGCTCAGCCGAGCCTTGAAGGACGACCAGACTGCACTTGGGTGTACGCCAAAAAGCTAGGTCAAGGAGGAAACGGAAGATGTCACTTGTGGAACCTCGTCGACGAAAACCAAAATGTCGTCGATCGTCTTGCCATCAAATATTTCGATCCCTTTGCCGACTTTGACGTCTTGCGCCGTGAGCCGGGTAAAGGAGAACTGAACGAAGTCTTCCTGCACAAAGTCCTCGCTCCCAGTGGTACCGACCCAGCCCATGTCTATACAGTGCCGGTCATGGGCGCCGAACATATGCCATGGAGCATCAATGCCTGGCGTCTCTACATGCCTTGTTACGAGTTTGGAGATCTGAAGAAATTCATCCTGACTCAAGACGGCCCAGTGCCTGAACCATTCGTTTGGTACTTGTTCCTGCGCCTAGCCACAGCTGCCCTGTACATGGATGAATGCCTCCGTACGAAATTGAAAGATTACGTTATCGTTCACATCGATCTCAAACCTGCGAACATCTTCATGGGAGCAAGCGGTTCTCTCGGCAAGGACTCGAGCTTTGTCATGTACCCTCCGGCATACATTGGCGACTTTGGCAATTCTGCAATAACTTACACCAACGATCCTCGGTCAAATTTGATGGCAGGAATGTGCACTCCAGGCTGGGCAGCACCCGAGATCTATGACAGCCCACAACGGCAGCCAGGCAAAAGCGCCTGGTGGCAAGCACCTGCTCATTCTTACACCAACATATGGCAGGTCGGCTTCAACATCCTTCGTGTGCTCACCCGAGAAGTGGGTAACCTCGACGACGAGGACTGGGACAATGCGCGTTATCGCGAGTATGCCCCTCGATACAGCGGGGATCATCCCTACAGCAAGGACTTGGTCGACCTTGTAAACTCATGTGTCCGGTTCAATCCTGAATCTCGACCTTCTCCTCAAGATTTGTATGATTCCATCGTTAGACTTATGCCCAATCACGTTGACGGTATGGATCGATGGGGAAGGATGGAATGGTTCAACGAGCAGAACACGCAAGCAACCAGTGTGGGCGCAGACGGCGATGAAGAATCTGAGGATCTTGAAGCGACCCGTTCAGCAAAAAGAAGGGCTGAATCTCTGGCGCATGCGGACCGCGCGGAAAAGCGCAGCAGAGCAGCAACTGAGGATCCTGAAGCAATTCGGCAAAGACGCTTAAGACTCGTTGCGAGACAGATCAAGGGTGGCAAATCTGCCTCGATTGCCGTTGGTCCAGAGGATCAACAGTTCGTGCTGGACAAAAAGTTCAAGCTCATCCACCCTGGTCAGGACAAAGACTTCGACAGCGACGAGTTCTGGGGAGTAGCACCAAAGCCAGTCTACTATAGGCCTGACAGAGACGACGTGGAGCTTTTTCTACAAGCAGATCGCGAGAATAAAAAGGCGCAACCATGGATCGAACAAGATGATGAATTTGCAGAAGGTGGAGTTGCGCCCGTCACACCAACGTGGGATTACAGGAAGCCGGAATTCAGGACGCCAAAGCCACAACACGGTTCAGCAGCACCTCAGGGTCCCAGTGGAGCCACAGAAATTCCCAATCGCCTCAAGGCAAAAAACACCGAGCAGGATCTTGCTGCTCTTGGTTCCCCATCGTCAAAGGTTGGGGCTGCGGATCCCGGCGAAACGGGCAAAGACGGAGGCGAAGAAGAGGAAATTCAAGACGACGAGGAGTAATAAAGAGGGCCGGTGCGTTCACTGATGTCGAGAGCCATTTACCCGGTCCACTGGACATTTATATTATGCCAATCTTGGGCTTTCCTATATCAGCGAAGGCCCGGAGACCCTCCCGATATTCAACATCGTCGAATGTTGCCGACCGGACAGTGTGAGCTCAGTTTTGTTCCACGCCCTGCATTGATTTGCCATCGGTTTTGAGATTTTGTTTTTGTCTTTATGTCTTTTGTTTTCCGCTTTTACGTCCGTACTTCAATTTCTTCTGTTTTTTTTTTCTCGTTCCAATGCAAACTATTTCCTCCCATCATCTTGCAATGGTTGTCCGCGTGAAGGAAATATACTGATGACAGGCACAGTCTCTTGCGGCGTGGGCGGCGGCGGCTTGGGGCGTTCACTGGTGAGGTTACACTCTGCGGCGAAGACGTAGGCAAGTTGAGCTATGAATGAAGGGTCCATGGTCTCTTTGGTGGGTGGAAGAGGTGTGCATCTTTCGTATCCTTTACCATAACAGCACGCTGCCCTCATAAACCACTATTTGAGACTCGTCCATTGAGCACGCTACTATCCCCTCCTCCCTCCTTCTTCCCCTTCTTGCTTCGGTCACGCCTCTTCTTCTCACTCAAAAAACAGCAGATTGATCTTCATTCATCTCGCTATTGTAGGGGCAAGAGTCAAACAGCATGTTGCCCAAAGTACCAGCTAGAAAATTCTTATATTCGATAGAAAGTTTGTGAGAATATAGAAGACTTGAGGAACAGGAGGAACAACTGCCGTATCATTCCAATTCATTGAGTCGTCAAATTCCTTGCATCGTCTGTCATAGTAATCGGAACAGACAACACCCCTGCAACACCACTGTCCGCTGCCGGTAGTCTTCCCCCCATGAGATTCACCTGCAAAGACTGATGCATGAGCTTCGGGCTGCCAAGACTGCAATCTCTCGCCATGCGCCATTGTACAAACTCATTCTCCACCGTGCCATTGCGCACATGCTTGTTGTTGGCCCTGTGCTCAGCAACAGTCGCCCATGGCCTTGGCTCCCCATTGCGGTTCTCGGGCGGGTAGTCGTGGCCCACGTAGAGCTTGTAGTGATCCGGAAGCGAGAGCAATGATTGCATAGACGACCAGAGTGCGGAAGCAGAGCCATTGGGGAAGTCTGTTCGTGCGGAGCCGACGTCTGGGTTGAAGATCGAGTCGCCGACAAAGACGTGGTTGCCGATCATGTAGCCCAAGTGATCTGGAGTATGACCTGGCAAGCCGAGCACTTTGATCTGCAAGACGCCGAGGGATAATGTGTCGCCTTCTTGAAATGTCTCGTCGAACACTCCCTCCAATTGCGACGGCGAGATTTTATATCGTGGTGCCATGGTAGCCTGAATTTGAGCTATACCAGCACCGATGCCAATCTTTGGGGACACAGATTGCAGGATCGATAAGCGCGACTTGAGATAATGTGATGCTGTCAAGTGATCTGCGTGGACATGCGTCTCCAGCAGCCGCTCGATCGTATAGTTGTTCTTCTGGGCCAGCGAGATTAGAGACTCTGCAGACTTTGTGCTAATGCGATTTTGCGATACGTCGAAGTCCAGCACGGGATCTATGACCACAGCTCGGTTCGACTGGACGTCAGCAACGATATATTGCCATGTACTGGTTACAGGCTCGAAGATGGTATGCACTCTTGGTTCAGCTGTTGACTGCCCGATGCGACGAGCTTGACATCGGAACGTGTTCAACAACGTCCATGGAGCAAATGCCAGAGCCCTTCTGAGTAGTGAAGTCATGTCGATTCAAGATTGGGATGTTTTGCTTGTGATGTAAGACGATTTTGACGTTTTAATATCTTGTCAAGACATCGAGTCATCGGCGAAGTGTGAAGTCCCCGGCTTCGGCGAACCTAGCAAAACACGGCGACGTCAACATGGCGTGCTTTCACGACTCACTCGGGTGGACGAAGTTGGCGCCATCCATTTCTGTGAAATTCGCGCTTTTCCATGCCGTTGTTTTCACGGTCGTTCGAACGACGTGGCAAGAAAGGCTGCTGATACAAATCGCCATGGTGACTCCGCTTCAGCTTAGTCATCCGCGCTCTTCACTTTCTTCTGTCCCTTTTCGCCAACTGCTGAAGGTTGACATTCCCGCTCGTTATGGCGGTAAGTCCTGGCTAGGGGTTCTCAACCAGACTCGGATCTGTCGATATGAGCTGTAGCCTTCTCTTCATGATGGTGTGGTAGTTCTTGGATGATGTCGACACGAGCTGGGTGTTCCTCGCTTTGAACAGTTCTCCCGTGCGTGAATATCCTGTCTGCCATGGTCTTTTTACCTTCTCCGACATTCTCGAACCAAACCGTTTCAGCTTTGGCGAGGACAGAAGGACCATTCACGCTGCACAACATGACGTCTCTCCCGCTTCCAAAGATTCGAGCCACACGTTCTTCGGTCCGCGCGCAGCCATTGAATCCCAGCAATCGACTGACGTGCATCGCAAAGACCACATAGAGCTGGTATGACAGCCAAAGTGCTTGAGCGTCATTGTCTAGCCACAACAGAGCAATGAGGCCAGCAGGAAAGTACGCGACGAAGAGGTAAACCAATGTCATGGACAGGACCTCGCGCATGCGATTTGCTGTCACATCCACACCACGAATCGGATGTCCGTAGTGACGAAAGAACTGTCGTACCACATAATCGGGCCCCTGGATCAGAGCGAGACCATGGTTGAGATCGTCCAACTCGAATATGGTGTCATTTTGGCTGTCTTTCTCGTTGGGCGGTTTGAGCCCTTCCCTTCGGACACTCGTGGCAAAGGATGCGAATTTGAACAAGAGCGGTAAGCAGAAGTACACACTCAACCAATAAGAATGTGTGTATGTCCCTGCAACCACGGCAGCAATTATCGAAGTCACCTCACTGGTAAACACACCCACGAAGCATTTCCAAGTCAGCCTGTCTTCAGCGACCTCAACGACGCCACATGAAGTGCGAATCTTGGGATCGCGAGGCTCCAGATGGATATGATGCAGAGGAATGAACGCTCGCTTGGATGTTCTGGGGTTGGTATGCAATTTTTCTGCATCGTCCTCTTTTTTTGGTACGCCATGAACCATAGAGCGCGATATCTCAACCCAGAACCCATTCCTTGATTCCTTTGCGGTATCTCCTTGTCCATCAAGGGTTCTGGCATAATAGGATACTTCCATTCGCCGATAAAATGCGGTGCCGAGCATGTTCCCACGAGTCTTGCCGCGGTACAGGCCGTTCTTTTGCAATTTGCTCAACGTCTCGAGCGCAGCCCTGTGTAGCGGACCACCTGAAGGCATGAGGAAGATGAGGCGCATCAGAACAAGAAAGCTAATGTCGTTGTAGTAACGTTGAGGCCATAGCAACCGTTCGAATGTGACTTCTTCTGCGACCTCTGCTCCCAGGTAGCCAATAATGGTTCCTAGCCCGCCGGTGATATCCTTGAAGGATACCATGTCCGGTATACAGCGGAGTTAAAATTTACAGAAGGTGACAAGCGGCAATAGTGTGTTGTGTGAAGTTCATTCAGAGGAGATGTCAAAACATCAGACGGGCTGACGTGTCCAACAGCGCGCAGCGCATGCCCATCAATTAATGTATGCCTGATTTGCGGGTGGCTGAGATACCCCAGCAAGCGGCGCAGATTTCGGCCATCTGGTTCGTCAACCACTTTTTAGCCGCGCCTTAGTTGTCGTATGCTATATTTGTCGCTTACACCACGTGGACGAGCCAGGCCAACTCACAGAATATTTTTCGAGGCTTGTTGCTATACACACAAGTTGAAGGTACAGCTGGATGACATTATCGGCCGCCTGTTGCCGCCATGATCGACACAATGTCGACTTCCGCTGATGGCTATAGCAACAAGCGAAACGCAAATTTCTGGAGAGATGTCCCACCTCTTTGGCCGCTACGGCTGCTTCACATCCCTACAATGACGTCCGTGGAGCGGACAGGCGACAGTACATATGGAAATGATACATCTCCCCGTTACGCCATTCTCTCTTACACGTGGGGTCGATTCCGGGCTCCATGGGGATCTCCAGCCTTGACTGTCAAGGGACTGACCTGGCGAGTGCCGCCCATCAAGGAGGAGCATTTCACCGTGGCAGCCTTTCAAAGAGTAATTGCCCGGATGAGTCAGATCGTCGATTACGCTTGGATTGACGTGTGCTGCATCGACCAGGAGAACACGGCTATAAAAATGTACGAGGTCGGAAGACAGGCGGGGATCTTCAAGCAAGCGACTCAAGCCTACGCATGGCTCAATTTTCACAGTCATGAAGAGCTGCAGAATCTCTTTGATTCAGTCTTTGATTTGGATCATGTCATTTCGGGATGGGAGTTTGGTGAAATCTCGGAGACGATTCAGCGGACACGACTGGAGCGAACACTGGAAAGCGTGCGCAGTATTTTGCGAGACCCTTGGTTCACCTCCTTGTGGACTCTACAAGAAGCAGTCCTAAGAAAAGACGCCATGTTCCTATCAGCAACGGGAGAGGCTCTGACACTGAGCTGCTCTCCACGCCATTCGGTTCGCTTGGAGATGTTTTCGAATACTCTGTGGCTCCTGCTGCACGACACGAACAACCTCGCGAATGAAATGTCAACATCAAAAAAAGCCCTCACGCACGAACTGCAGCGCGTCATCCGCACATCCGGTCTCTATTTCTCCAACACAAACAACCCCAACGTGCAGTACGGCATGGCATATCACCGCACCACCAGGCACCCGCTCGATCGTATCTACGCCATCATGCAAATCTACGGCTTCCGCCTCGGGGAGTCGCTCGACCCAGACAAGCCCGTCACACTCGATCAGCTCGAAACACAACTGGGCCAGCGGTTGACGACACGCTCGCCAATGCTGTCACAGTGGTTCGTGCATTCTGCGCGGCCGCCGGAAAACCGCAGCTGGCTGGTCAGTCAACGCTCGCATGTACCCTTCGAATTGACCTTGTATCCCACGTATTTCGACGAGGTGGTTTTGCGTGAGTTTGGGACCATAACGCCGACGGAAAGGGGCACGGCGGTCTTCTCGGGCTTCAGTAGACCTTTTTTCGAGCTCGAAGAGATGATTCGTGTTGAGTTGCCCAACTCGCATGACCTTCCTCGATTCCACGATCTCATCATCTCCATGGACTCCACGGACCCCGATCCACAGGGCGAGGTCCCTGAGTCTGTGTTTTACAGGTCTGATCACGATGAATATCGACGTAGCCACACCAACACCCCCGAAATCTCGCTGCGTGAGGTATTCTTGCAGCATTACGACTTGCAGCTTGGCGACGACGTTTGCGCTTTCCTGCTCGGCGACAGCTCGGTTCCACAAGACTTTTACGGAGCATATGCCGTGATTTTGAAAAAGGGATTGGGTTTACCATGGCAGCGCATCGGGATAGTGATGTGGAGGTGGGAAGGCACTTTGAATCCGCTGCCTGAATATCGTGAATTCACTGCTTTCAGTGCCGAGGTACATTGATCTCTTGTTTCCGGCTGGAGTCTGGTTGCTTGTTGAACTAGGCAGGGGCTCGAGCAAAGATGACGCCAAACAGTAGTTTTTCAGATCAAAACTTAGGCGCTGAACAGTCTATCATCTCTTGCGAATCTGGTTCAAAAGTTCATTCAACGCCTTCCAATCCTCTTGATCACAATCCGGCCGGTAAACCTTTTTCTCCTCCTCGTCTTCCCAGTCATTGTAGACCTTTTGCCCGTCCCTTGTCTCCAACCAAGGTGAAGGCCCAACACCCCCGTCAAAGTACTGGTATCTCGCATCCATGAGACTCGACCTCAACATGTCAGCCTCGTCGAATGCAGCATGTGGTGACCAAGGCCCGTGACCGAATGCAAAGTGCCTGAGGCGAGGCGATTCGGCTTGCAGTCGGCGGAAGTAATCGTGCCAACGCTGGTCATGCACCCAGGTCTGCTCTTGGTAAAAGGGTAATGACTCTGTTTCTTCCTTGCTGATCTGTCCGGGTGCATAATGGCGATCGGCGTTCAGTTTGTACTCCCAAACACTCGCTGCAATGGTGATAAGACAGTCATCCAGGATCAATTCTTCCAGCGTTGCGGCATGAGACAAGATCCAGTCCACCTGCTCGTCGTGTGTGAAGCTCATGTTACCGAGGAGCAGAGAGCGCAGGTTTGGAAAGTGTGGCAGATCGCAGCGCGGCCACCAACCCCAGTACATGTCGGAGTAAAGCTTCAGGTAGGTCAAGTTGTGGCGGATGGGCTCGAGCCAGAACTTGTTGAGTTCTTCGCCGAAGAAGAAGTGAGCTTCAGGAATCTGGAGAGTGTTTTCCGGTGCGGCGCTGTCATATTGTGTGATTATCTGTAGGGACAGATGAGTCACGCGTGACATTGCTGTCTCGAAGTTGTTTTTGAAATCATTCTCCTCGGTCCTAGTCAGGTCTTCAGGTGTCATATCTTGTAGATTCTTGATTGAGAGGTTGTAGACCTTCAAGGCTGGATGATCTGCATGGTTGAGGCCACCAAAGAACCGTTCCAGTATTGCTGTACGAAACTCGACAGTCTCAACCTCATCTGCGTAGGGAGAATTAAATGCTTCGTATCCATTGTCGCAAGCACTCGAAAAGACCAGTTCCGCGCTGGTCAGATTGGGAAAAAGCCCCAGCTGATCCATGGCGTCGAGGAAGAACTCGAGAGGCTCGTCATAATCTCCATGCTCCACCCTGTCCGGAAACTCTCTGGTCTGAAAAACCAGCTTGTTGACGTGTCTGTTCAAGCTCTGGCTTTCCAAAATATTGTTGTACCGCGAGGCACTCTCCGGAGTAGGCATCAATCTGACAACACGGAAGAGTATGGGAGTGCAAATGTCCAAAAATGTCCTGGACACTTCTCTGAGACTCCGTACGTCTTCCAGACATGGCTTGGGCGTGATAGCCAGCCTGCTGTTCTGGGAGCTGAGGCCAGGGTAGTTTGAGCCATTTTCGATCTTGTACTCGATGTCGTCGTCGTGTTCCCAATCATTCCAGTTGGCCTCGAAACTGTTTTGAGCGGCTACGTATTGTGCAATACGTGAGAGGAGCTCCGCAGGAAGATCTGCCAGTGCAACCATGGTTTCCAAATAAAGCTCGCAAGAATGATGAGCAGTACATCAACAGTGAGGCCCCTGTTTATAGGGGCTCAGAGGATGCTGAGTCGCGCGTGCACGGACAGCACCGCTGCCTGCCGTCTGCCTGCTGAAAACTGTCGACTTGTCCAAATTTAGGTGGCTTCGAGGTAGGGGTAGATGTGAGAGAACTCAACGAGGAATTCGAGCTTCATCAGCTAAGATAACGTATTCAAGAGTCAAAAGGGTTTCTGACATGAGACCAGGGTCGTCGAGTCAACATTCAGACGGTCTGACTAGAGAGCTGGTTGCACTTTGGACAATACGACCAGCCATGTCCGAAAGGATCTTCTTGAATGTCTTCCAATGACTGATCGAAGAAGTCCAGGTGATGGAGAAATACAAAATTAGCTGCAAAAGCTGCTGCCAAACGATTGAGATACGAGAGAGGACTTTGTTGTGTTTGGCCTTGGCATTTGGAGATCCGTTCGGTGTTCCGGGCCAGCGTTTCGAGCAAACAACATTATTCGATTTGGCACATCTTTCATATCGTGGTTACGCCGCCTCGGAGTCGCAAGCAGATAGTTCAAGCTATGTCACAGGTCTCACCAATTCATTGTCACAATATGTGATCGTGCTCTGAATGTCGATGGCGGAAGCTGCAAAAGTCACGACGCCTCCGTTACAATATCCTTCGTTCCTGGTATAAATTGCCACGGCTACATTCGAATCGATACAACCTGGTCCCTCAAACCTTTTCCAGACGCTGGCTCATCTCACGGACAATGCTTCCCTTCCTCTCACTGCTCACCTCATGATCCAGACCAGCTTCCTCCTTCAAGCGAGCAAAGTTCTTCTCGGCCTCCCAGACCCAGATACTGTCAGATGCAAACAGAAGATCGATCTCCTCAAGCGTGCGCTGGTTCGTTTCCGGATAAAGCGCCCAGATCATGGGAATGGTGAGGGCATTGCAGGCAGCGAAGATGTACAATGTCTTTTCGCCAAGCTGGGCAAACATGACCGGGCAAAGGAGGGTGAGCCAGCCGTTGCCGATGGACCAGCCAACGACACCTAGAGCATTGCCTTTCGTTCGCACCTCTAATGGGAAGATTTCCGCAGGATAGAGCCATGGAACCGTGAGCCATGTCGCGCCGAAGATGAAGGTGAAGATGTAGACCATGGAGACTGCAGCGTTACCATACGACGAAGCCTTGGACGCATCGCCGTTCCTCGTAGCCTCTTGACCGAGATACGAGAATGCGCCGGCTAGTGCCATGGCAATACCCTGGCCGACCGAACCCCAGTAGCAGGTCCAGCGGCGTCCGATCCTGTCCAAGGTGAAGACGCAAATCAAGGTTGAGAACATGTAGAAGATGTTGTTGAGGCCGGAGATCCACTGACGCTTGGCTGGGCTCATGCCGGCGATGCCGAAGATGGTTGGAGCGTAGATGGTCACACCGGCGATGCCGATCCATTCTTGCATGATCTGGAACCAGATGACCAGTTGGACGCGCCTTGCAGTGTGGAGCTTTCCCGAGCCGATGCCGAATAACATGTGAAGATAAGACTGCTTGCGAAAGTTTGAGCGCTCGAGTTCACAGGAGGAGACAATATCCTGGAATTCAGCTTCTGCTTCGTCGCCGTTGCCGCGGAGACGATTGAGGATGTAGCGAGCTTCGTCTTCCCTACCGACTTTTGCCAGCCATCGAGGGGATTCTGGAAAGAACAAGACAGCGGCTGCAAGGGCAATGAGCATGGGGATCTGAAAGGCGATCGGGAAGCGCCAGATGAAGGATGAAGTGCCATCTCCATAGAAAGAACATCCGTACTCGAGCCAGTAGGCAATGACAACACCGAGGACTGCAGATAGTCAGTGGAGAGATCAAACACGAAACTCATCGTGAGTGCACTTACTGTTGAGTGAGAATTCGATCGCGACAAACTGACCACGGGACTTGTGTTCGGCAGTCTCAGTGGCCCAAACAGGAACAATCGAGTTCAAAATCCCGGTGCCAAACCCATTTACAAGTCGCGCGCAAATCATCCAGACATGATTCATTGCAGACGTCTGGAAGCATGCGCCGACAATGGCGACCAGAGCGCCGACGAAGATAGATTTGATACGGCCGTAGCGATCACCCAGAGAGCCTCCGATCAGAGATCCTACGAGCGTCCCGAGGTAGTAGACGGCGACGATGCCTCCTTGTAGGAGCGAGTCGTCAACGACACCCGCGCCGTCTGGACCTTTGTGGCCGAAGCCCATGCGAGTATAGTAGTCGTAAGCGGTGTTGACACCGCCCATCATTCCTTGGTCGTAACCGAAGAAGAGGATGGAGAGGCCAGCGACACAGTTGATCCTGTGAGCATGTTGTCAGTGTAGATTCAAGGCATGTTCACATTTCGTGGCGCACGCTATAAGCAAACTTCGCTTTTCGTAGCGATGGACTACGTTCAGCTTCGAGATTTTGTCCATGTTGTAAAGCGTGACAAGGGTCGATATCAATCGTCTGAAGCGACGTCAGCAGCGGCGGATCCGGCGAGCCACACAGAAGGTTGAAGTAAATCCTATGTCTACGTCTGATCGCTGACTTGTGTGGAGTCGTTGATCTGGGGGATATCGTGGGGATAATATAGAACATTTCCTGGAGTCAATTTGAGCTTGAAGTTGACGGCAGAAAGCTCTTGGAAAACCTGGCTTTTAGGCTTAATACGCTGCAAGGTCGTGTGTAAGCGTCTTTGCGGTCAAGGGATGCAAGTCATGGAAAAGACCCGAATCAGTGGTTGGCGGATGCCAAACAAGAGCGGCGCTCTCTGTGATTGGCCAGAACTGTCCCGCGCCAGCCCCCGAACCAGTCACCGCGTCAGTGCAAAAAGGTGATTGCATGCAGACATACGGTTAATTGAACGTGAGATGTCGGGATTCTGAATTGCAAACCAACCTCCTACGCTGCGACATGCACTCAACTGCCTCTCCCAACGCCTACCTCTGTCCACTTGAGGGAAAGGTCGTCGGGGAAGAGCTTTCCTCTGCTCTCGAGTCCTCCGGCGTAGATTGAGACAATGTGGGCGCCAGTCCCGTAATTTTTTGCCAGAAGCAGTGGCAGAAGGCGATTTATCAGGCGCATGCGGGAGTAGTACAAGAGCGACATTGATCTGTCGAGCCCCTCCTTGGTGTCTTTTCTTGGGTCAGCTTCTCTTGCAGGGATCACGTGCACTCTCGTTCGAATGTCGTACCTTTTCTTTCCTTGAAGCTCACCTCGCCCTAACTCATGATCAACATGTATACCCGAGGTGTCTGTCCAGCTTGATGATGGTTGTTGTCCTCTTGCAGTATCCGCTTCACTTCATCGCACCCCTTGTCAACATCATGCAATAGACTTATGTCGCCGACATGTACAAAATGGAAGCGAGCTTTCGGGCAGGTGGCGATACATTCGTCGAATAGCTTTTGCACCGAATCGGCGCCAATACAAGATCAAGATGAGAAGCGGTCTGGGAAAGACTTGTTCATTATGTCTATCTCTGTCGTCTAGAAGTTGAAAGTGAAAAAAAAAAAGAAAAAAAAAGAAAACTAACATGTCGCTTCAAGTTTGGAAAGAAACCCCTTTCCCAAAAATCAGGTAGGATGTCGATGTCTGATGAACGAAGATTGCAGAGTCGTGATGCGAGGAGAATGAGCGGCGCGGACTGAGAAGTGTCGCGCAAGGCACCCGGTTGGATCAGCCCTTTAGACTTGGTATGTGGCGCATCCAGCGGGCTTATGCTCAGCCGTTTCCATCTGGCTCTCGTAATTCACAGTGGACGATCCGCCGTACTTCTCTTCCTGGCGCAATCGACGAGTAGTGATTGCAGTCCACAAAGCAAAAGCACTAAAATTGAAATCGAGTCAGCATGAATGGAGGATACAGGATTGAGAAGATCGAAGACAACGAAGATAAATACTCACGTCAAGACTATGGCAATAAGAGCTTCAACAACAGTCAAGCCGCAGTAGGTGCCTTTGCAGTACTTCGAAGCACCCATGAATGTGATGATGACGACGACGAACCAGAAGACGACCTCCATGCTGTTCAGAACCAAGTAGACTTTGGTGTTACGCCAGCGACGGAACCGAAAGACATGGGTTGTGAGAAGTTGATAGCCAATGACCACAATAGTCTTGATACCCTGCAAGGGAAGTTAGCAAAGGAGAAAAGGGTAATCGTGTGCCAGAATGCTGCATACCATGACAATAGCAAGAGTGTCTGATCTGGTCACTGGCATGGACTTGGGCTTTGTTCCGATGCGCGCGCCGGTCAAGCAGATGACGATGAGCACCAAAGCCAACTGAATCCAGTGCATCTTGCTCTTGAAGGAAGTGTTGAAAAGGTGGCCGTTGAAGAAGCTAGAGACGGAAGCCATGCCATTGTGGATACGGTCCATATCTTTGGCGTCGTCGCGACCGCGATGTTGTGTTATATTGGAGGGAATTTGTTCAATGGCGGTGATTGAGAGTAAGTCTATGAATTATGGTCTTGGACTTCTGCGGCGGAAGGCTCCGTGTGAAGCAAGTTTCACAGCAGCAAAGAGGACTGCGTTGATGGTTTCAAAAAGTGATGACTTTCGAGACCTAATCACCAGCTGCGAGAGTCGGGAAATATATGTCAGTCGATTGCTTCCGTCGAAGGATGATTTCCGCCGTATTCGCGTATTCCCGTATCACCAATGCAAAGCTTTGCGGAGGTGCCGTCGTAACGCTGAACACGGTTCTCCGTATTCACAAGGTGCAGCATGAAATGCCTAGAAGACACGCGTTACTCACAAAATATACAAAATTTAGTAGAGGTAGAAGTTGTCTTGCACTGCCCCAAAACCGGTTGTCACGGCCTACGACACTGCGTGTGCTCGTGTGCTCATGTCGAGCAGATCTGTTGACGAATGCGCTTCGAGAAAAAAAAAAGTGAGGAGGCGCAGAAGAGAGAATGAGATGAAGGAACCGAGAAGATTGGATAAGACGTGTTTACCACTCGATTATCTTCTCGCTCTGCCAGAAACCGCCCGAGATGGCTCCAAAATCTTCAAAGGCCAGCATGACGGGCGTCTTTGCACCTTCATCAGGAGTCTTGACACCGTTACCCTTTGTCATGTCGCTGTTTACGTAGCCGGGACAACAAGCATTGACAAGGACGCCTCTGCCCTGTTTGTCTTCTTGGGCAGCGATGGCCTTTGTGAAAGCGGTGGTGCCGGCCTTGCTAACGGCGTATGCGGCGGAAGGCCAACCCAGCTCCTTTTCTTTTCCTTGTTGGACGGCTTTTGTGAAATCTTGCATGAGGGCGGTGCAGTCGGAAACAGACGATTTGGAGGCCAAGATGAAGGCTTCACGCAGTTGGGGCGAATACTTGTTGAGCTTGCCAGCCATGGAGCTCACATTGACCAAGCGGCCACCAGGGCGGATCAGAGGCAGGATGGACTGGGTAGCTTCCAGGGTGCCATAGTAGTTTGTCTGCAGCGTCTTTTCGACGACATTGGAATCGAAGCCGTCCATGGCGATGCCTGCGTTGTTGATCAAGACGTCGATGCCATTGGGGTGCTCCTTTTGGAGATAATGCAGGAAGGCATGGACGCTGGATTTGTCACTCACGTCGAACTCGTGGAAGGTGATGGTCGTGTCGCCGCCGTCTTGAGCGAGCACCTTTGCTTGCTTGAGCTGGGGGTCATTGTTGAGGGACTTGACGGCTTCGGCACCACGAGAAGCTGAGCGAGCGCAGAGGTAGATGAGAAGAGGGCCGTTGCGAAGAGGTGACGACGGGTATGTCAGAGCGAGGTTGCGCACTCGGGAGGTGTTAGTATGTATGTGGTATGTGGTACGTGAGGCAGAGAGCACATACCAATGGCCAGGCCAATGCCCTTGTTGGCACCGGTGACTGCTGCTACTCTGGATGGTACTACTGCCATGATTGTATGTCTTGACGAAAACAGGAAAGCAGTTGGAGCGACAAGTTTCACGCGGCTACGGCCACGGCCACGGATATCGCTGACGTCAATGAGGGGGAGATCTGGGGAAGCACTGCGTCCGTGCGTCTAACCACTGTCACGGCGAACTTACTTTGGTACTTTGTGTTTGTCACATTTTACAAGCACTCGACAAGTTAGGGGAATGACATGACATGTGAAGCCTTGTTTCTGCAGCTCGCCAGCCCCCTTTTGTTGCTCCATTAGGAAGAACTGAATACTGCAACAGTAAACCAGGCAGGTCCAAGAAACAGCAGACGGTCATCGAGTACGCGTCTCAGAAACGGCCCAGGGTCAAGCCTATGACGTGAGAGCCCAGAAAGCTGGAGGGAGCGATCGCTGCCAGCATCTTGTCAATCTCTATAAACAAAACGCCATAAACCCCTCGGCTCAATCAATCCTTCCACCCCATCGCCATCATGTCGGAATCCACCACCGGCACCGGCCTGGCCTTCAAGGACCTGATGCCCGTGCCCGACGACACGGCCAGACAAGACCCTCACCAAATCGACGCCGCCCAGAGCTTGCGCGAAGAACCCACCGCCAGCCATGCCCTTGCCCAGGCCGACCACGACGAGAAGGGTGTTGCCCAGCTCGGCCACGCCGCAGAGGTCAAAGACTTGGGCTGGAACGAGCCGCCTTCTAAGATTCCTGCTCCTCTTGTAGGCGGCATCGACAATGAAGAGCTCTGGGTCCTGGTCCGTCGCTTTAACAAGGTGAGCATCATCAGCATATCCACACCAAGTACAGCGCCTGATAAACGTTCAGCAAATGTACCACGTCAAGGAATATCCTCATCCCGTCCCCGGCAACCTCGACCTCAACATCGCCGACGAAGACGAATTTTCGCCCGACAAGCTGCGAGCCACCATCGAGCGCCTGTACATGACGGTCGGCCTTGGATTGATGGGCTTTATCAAACAGATTGGCCGCTTGAGATCGTGGCGCGAGTTCAACCGCACCGCTTACTTCTGCGGCGCCTACTTTGTCGCTTGGCTGTTCGATCTGCTGGTCCCCCTCTTCGCCGCCACTCTGCTCACCCTCATCGCATACCCGCCTTCCCGTCATGTCATGTTTCCACCCGCCCCTCTCGCTCTCGTTGACGCCAAGACCGGCGGCGTGCAAAAGCCAAAGGCCGGCGTGCTGGGCAGCACTGACACGGCCACCGGTGCTGCCGAACAACACAAGGGAGAGGCTGCAGAAGCCGAAGCCTCCAACTTTGTCAACAGCATCGCCTCCGTCGCTCTCGCTAGCGCCAGCGGCAAGCACCCCCAGGACGAGCCGCCACCAGGCGAAGGCGGTGCGGCCGACAGCGTCCCTGACCCCACGGCTATCGCTATCGGTGCAAGCTCAGCAAAGACGTCTGCCGAAGGCCGAAACTCCGCCGCAACCCACGACAAGACAAAGGTGCCCATGGAGGCTGCCATGTGGAGCAAGATGCGTCCCGTCATGCACGGTCTTGGTGACGTTGCCGACACCTGGGAGCGCTTTGCCAATGCCCTGTCTCCCACTCCTCCTTTCCCTCGCGATCTCTACCGTCTGCGTCTCGCCGCCGTCGTCGTGCCCCTTCTCGCCGTCTCTCTCCTCACAACCTCGTACATGTTCACAAAGGGCGTCACCTTTGGCATAGGCTTTGGCTTCTTTGGTGATCCTGTCATCCAACCCGCTCTGAGATGGCTTAACCGTACCTTCCCTCACTGGCAGAAACTGCTCGAGATTCGCAACACTCTGCTCAAGGGTGTTCCCACCAACGCTCAACTGACCATCACTCTGCTTCGTATCGGCGAGTCTAACAAGGCTCCTCTGCCTCCACCACCTCACAGCAAGGAGCCCCCGCCGGATGAGCCCGCCGAGATCACTGACGAGCATCTGCGTGCTACGGGCGCTGACTGGCCACTGAATGCCACCCAAGAGGAGATCGATGATGCCATGGCTCACGATCCGACTACAGCGCACGAGACTGCCGGCTCTGATATTGACCACAGCAAAGACAGCAAGCACGGAAAGAAAGGCCACAAGCTCATCTCTTTCTTCAAGAGCAGCGTCAAGGGTTCCGTCGAGACCGCTTTGGGTGCCGACAAGCTCAAGGCCAAGGCTGGCAGCGAACAGTCAAAACAACGTCTCGGTGTTGTCCCCAAGACAAAGGACTACAACATTGACGGTCCTGTCGATTTTGCCTGTAGATTCCACGGCAAAAAGGGCCATACGTTCATCTCAAGTAAGGCTACCATTCCATGTGTGTCCTTCAGCTTGGACAAGAAGATTGCTACTCAAGGTTCTTTGGGTCGTGAAGATGAGTTGAATCCCGTGTGGAGTGTCGCCATTGCAGACATCAAGGAGATGAAGAAGGTTGGTGGACTGGGCTGGAAGGCCAAGCTGGTAGTCGGCTGGGCTCTGGATCGTGAGGTGGCCGATGGCCTGGAGATTATCAGCAAGACTGGCGAAACCTTTACGATCACCGCTCTACCACTGAGGGATGAGTTGTTCAATCGTCTCGTGGCCATGGGTGGCCAGAAGTGGGAGGCTTGGTAATGGAGTCAGAGTCGAAAGCAATGATGGGTACAGCGCTACAGCATGATTGAAATGACCAAACTTATTCTGAACTGCCTGCTTTTATCTGGCGCATGACCGAAGTCTTCTCTGGCGCATCCTAGATCCTACCCGTCTGGCTTTTTGTCGAGGTCGAGAATGCTGTCAGGGTGTTGTGGGCAGCATGTGGCTTCCCGGATCTACAGCAGATGCGGTGTCCATTCCAAGTCACCGTCCATCATGAGATTTACAATGAACTTTGTTCGCCTTTGGAAACATGATTTGTCTTCTTGATTTGCGTTACTCTACCACCTCTGCTCTTCCATGATGGGTTTCTAGGTGTGGAGTTTTTGATTTTCAGAAAATGTATGGCAGATGCAGTGACGTTTTCAGCTGCACCAGGCTACTTTCATCCTCATTCCACTCACGCTGACCGTGATCAGCATCTATCTCGATTTCCAGCTGGACTTGGTACTTCCGGGCATGGTTTGGCACGAGTCGCTGGCTGTACACTAAACACGACGACTGGACCACGAGCAACTGGATCCGTCTACTGATTCCTGGAGGCAGCAGCGATGTGGCTTCGACCTTCCTGGTGAACGGGAAGAACATCTCTTTACCTTTACCAAGATTGACCTTGGACGACGTCACGGGAAGTTTTTGGACGCACAACAACAAGACGTATACCAGGCAACAGATGCGCCCAGTTTGGCAGCCACGTCAAGACATCCTCGCTTTCGATACTGATACCATAATCTCTATCGCGCTCTTATATCTTGCTCCTAGGTCCTTTTCCAAATCAAGCCCAAGGTCGCCTCATGACCGGTCCATTGGGTAGACAGTGGTTCCTCCAAGCTGATAAGATGCGCCGGAACTCCGGCGGCAGCGGTGGGACAGGAAATCGCTATCGTTGCTCATAACAGGACATATTGGAAGGACTGATGGACAGCGACGATTCGTCGCATCATCGCTTATGCGCAGTCACCTCGTGTGTCCTGCATGCAAAAATCCAATCGTTGGAGAAATTTAGGCCGTCCATCATCTGGGCGTCGTTCAAGCATCAAAATCTCCAAGCATCGATATCTGGCGACCACCTGCCCGAAGTGGCTAGTGGAAGTTGGATGTACCGTGCAATCAAAAGGGATCTGGCCATCGAAGCATCGCCAAACCCTAATGATAAGCAACGCGAAGGCCTCGCCAAAACCTTTGCCGGGCTTGGTTGAGCTTATCACTCGGGATTTTCCTGGTTGAGTGGCACTCGACATTTTTCCATTCGCCAAACTCGAGATGCATGGCTGCATGTTCAGCGATCGCTACATCAGCAATGCATTCTCGCGATCGTGACTGTGAACTTGGCCAACCTTTCAGATCGATCCAACAGTCGTCGCTGGGTAAATGGTTCCGTTGCAATATCAGCACACCACGAAGGTTAATGGGGACGAGGAGTTCGCCAGGTCGAATAGCCGAAGCACGCAATGTCAAGACAGAGCAAACGACTTGTCAGAGAAACTCGGGCCTTTGGGGTCACGACGTGGAGAAGCGTGGAGTGGCCAATCGGCGTGTCACCCGTCTATCTTTTGAATATCAAGCTAATCGTTAGTCGTGACAATTAGCACAGTTTTTTCGCCTTCCAGACTCTTTCAAGTGCCCAGACGCGCTCGCGGCTTTGCGAGACGTGGTCGCAAAGAAGCAAAACAAGAGAAGGTCATGCGCGATAATGACGGCCTTGACCTTCTCGAACCACTGGATTTGCAGGAAACACGAGATGGCTACACATAAGCGATGATGCGACGAATCGTCGCTCTCTTCGATAGCAATTCTTCCAATCAATCCTGGCATGAGCAACGATAACGATTATTATTTCCCGTGCTACCGCGGCCCCCGTTTATTGCCTTTGCAACTCTACCGGGGTCGCCTGGTGATCTTTCCTTATCCGCCGTGACCACTATCACCGGCTCTCGCTTGCTGTGCAGGGGCGCATCCCAGGACGGATATATGAGCGATTCTCTCCCCTACTGCGAGTCGTGTCCCTTGCACAACACCTCCTACACTATGGCCGACCAAATCCGCACGGGTCCTCCGAGCTACGACGAGAAGCATGCGGCAGTCGACTCCCATGAGCCCGCTCATGCCCCAGGCCTCACCACCGAGGATTACGAGGGCAAGCCGACCGAGGAGGAGAGAACTTCGCTGCGCCGTGTCGCTGGTTCTCTGCCTGTCGTCGCCTACTTGATCTGTATCGTTGAATTCTGCGAGCGCGCCTCATACTATGGTGTGCAGCCCTTGATCAGCAACTTTGTCAACCGGCCCCTTCCAGTCGGCGGCAATGGCTACGGTGCGCCTGCCCAGGGTACTCAGCAAACCGCCGGTGCTCTCGGTATGGGCACCGTCAAGGCCAATGCTGTTTCCCAGTCCTTTTCTCTTCTGGTCTATGCCTTGCCATTGGTGTTTGGTTACCTCGCCGACGCAAAGACTGGTCGCTTCAACCTGATCTGCTGGGGTGTTCTTGTCTTTGGTATTTCGCACGTTCTGATGGTCGGCTCTGCTGCTCCCTCTCTTCTGGCCAACGGCACCGCAAAGGCGCCCTACTTCATTTCCGTCTACATGTTAGCTGTTGGTTCTGGTAAGTCGACATGTTGCTGCGGCGTGAAACGTACGTGCTGATGAGTCGTGCAGGTATCTTCAAGCCCAACGTGTCTCCTCTTCTCCTCGATCAGATGCCCGAGACCGTGCCCGTTGTCACGACGCTCAAGTCTGGTGAGAGAGTCATTGTCGATCCCGAGGCTTCGACGGAGCGTGTCATGCTCTGGTTCTACCTCTTAATCAATATTGGAGGTTTCATGGCCGTCGCCACGTCTTACTGCGAAAAGTACGTTGGTTGGTGGTTGGCCTTCCTCATTCCTCTCATCCTCTACATGCCTCTTCCCGCTCTCCTCTGGTGGCTCCGCAAGCGTCTGGTGCTCCATCCTCCGGACGGTTCTGATCTCCCCAACGTCTTCCGCGTTCTCGGTATTTGCTTGCGTCACGGTGGTCTCAAGAGAATCGGTCGTCACGGATTCTGGGAGCCCGCAAAGCCTTCAGTCATCGCCGCCAGGGGTCTGAATGTTGCCACGCGCTGGGACGACCAATTCGTCGAAGATGTCCGTCGCACATTCCAGGCCACCGGTATTTTCTGCTTCTTCCCCATCCAATACCTGAACGACAATGGTATCGGTAGCGCTGCCAGTTACCTGACCACCATGCTCACCACCAACGGCGTGCCCAACGATGTCATCAGCAATTTCAACAGTCTGTCCATCATCCTGTGTGCCCCGATCCTCAACTACCTGCTCTACCCGGCGCTCCGCAAGATGCGCATCCGCTACGGCCCCGTGGCTCGCATCACCACCGGTCTCGGCCTGTCCACCATCGGCGGCATCGGCTACACGGTGCTCAACTACTACGCCTACAAGCTCGGCCCGTGCGGACACTTTGGCACCAGCTCCACCTGCGTCGACGCCGACGGCGTTTCCCTCGTCGCGCCCATCACCATCTGGTGGGTCGCCATCCCCTACGCTCTGGGCGGCATCTCGGAACTCTTCATCAACGTGCCGGCCTACGGCATCGCCTACGCACGCGCACCGCCCAACATGCGCGGCCTCGTGTCGGCCATCAACCTCTTCAGCACCGCCGTCGCCTACCTGATCGGCCTGGCCTGCTCGTCCGTCATCCGCGACCCCTACCTCACCTGGGACTTTGGCGGCTGCGTCATCGCGGGCGCCATCCTCACCGTCGTCTTCTGGTTCACCTTCCGCCACATCGACGACGAGGAGTACACGCTTAGCCAGAGTAATGATCACCACGTCACGCAGCAGGGCCATGACCCCGCGCGCGACGGCCACAACTCGCACAATCCCGTCACCACCGAGCCCGGTGCCGTGCTCGACTATGAAAAGAGGGGCGAGAAGCCGCCTACCGTTTGAGAATCCGAAAAGTCTGTGTTGGAGATTTTTATGATGAGGTGGATGTTTGTACATAGCTATGTCTATTTTTAATGTGTCATGGCCTGTTTCTTTCTGGCATTTTGTCTTCTTTTGATGTTTGTTGACGTGTCGTTGTGTGTGTGTGTGTATGATTATGATCGGTTTGTGGGCGATGTCGGTCGTGTATCTGTTTTACTTTTTTTTTTTTTTTTTTGTCGTGATTGGCCTGTGATGCTTTCGGTCATGGTACCTCGCGGCGGTGAGGCTATTGCGGTGCAGATTGTTCCCTGCGATGTCTGAGGCCTTGCGGTCACCTGTCACGGGGAAACGGTCGTTTCAAACACTCTCTGTGGCGAGAGAGCTCTGGTCGGAGCAGGTGTCTACGCACACCAGTGGCTAACAACGTGACGGCGAGCTCACGAAGAGGTTCACGGTCATATGTGGTGTACACTGAATGGATCATCCAGCTCAGCCTTATCATAAATCTCACACCATCAACGAAACAATTCCATCATCATTCTCAGGCAGAGATCTTTACATTTATACCTTTGACTATGCGACCACACCCTCATCTTTCAGACTCTGCACTTCTTCTCTGCTCAAACCAAGCTCCGCGAGCACTTCATCGGTATGCTGACCCAGCGTGGGCGGCGCACTCCTGATACTAGGTTTACTGTGCGAGAACTTGACGGGCGTATTGACGAGTTTCATGGTTCCACATGAGGGGTGTTCAACTTCCTTGACCATATCCCTCGCCAGCACTACAAGGGGCGTCAGCAAAAACACCACCCTCCCACGCAAAGAAAAAAGAAGAAGAGGAGGCCAAAAAAAAACATAAAAAACATACCGTGTTCGTGGCTCAGCGTCCCCGCGATATCGTTGATGGCCGCGTATGGCATTCCGCTGCCCTCGAAGACTTGCAGCCACTGCTGTGTCGTCTTTGTGCGCGTGATGCTTTCGATCATGTGTTCCAGTAACTCGCGGTTCTTGACGCGCAATGCATTGCTCACGAATCTGTCGTCGGTGCTCCAGTCCGGCTGTCCGATGCGCTGGCACAAGACGCCGAAGAGGCGGTCATTGCCGCCGCCGAGCATGATGCTGCCGTCGGCTGTTTGGAAACCTTTGTACGGGACGATGGAAGGGTGCGCAGTGCCCCAACGCCCGGAATCGGGCTTTCCGGAGATGAGATGCGAGGAGGCGAGGTTGCTGAGGGTGGCGACCTGGCAGTCTGAGAGCGCGACGTCGATGTGTTGGCCTTTGCCCGTTATGCCCCTCGAGATCAAGCTTGCGAGAATGGAATTGCTGGTGTAGAGGCCGGTCGTCAGATCCGTGACTGCCACGCCCACTTTGACGGGTTCGCCGTCGCGCGAGCCCGTGATGTGCATGAGGCCCATCTCGGCCTCGACCATGACGTCGTAGCCGGCGCGGTTGCTGTAGGGTCCTGTCTGCCCGTATCCGGTGATGCTCGCGTAGATGAGTTTGGGGTTGACTTGGGAGAGGGTGGCGTAGTCCATGCCGTATTTTGCCAGTGCGCCCGGCAGGTAGTTTTCGACTAGCACGTCGCACTGGGCTGCTAGTTTGTGGAGGACCTTGACGCCGGCTGGGGATGCAAAACTCAGGGCCAGGGATTTCTTGTTGCGGTTGACCTGGAATGTTGGTTAGTGGTTGTGAATGTCGATGCGGTGGCAGACTTCAGACGGAGAGATGCATTGACAGTGGACTGGTACGAGTGGATCCAAGATTGACCAGGGCACAGAAGGAAAACCAACACTTACAGACAAAAAATATGCACTCTCGCCCGCCTCGCCCTTTTCAGCCTTGGGTCCGTGAATGTGTTTCGCATACGGCGGACCCCAAGCCCTCGTGTCGTCGCCGCGGGTAGGGTGTTCGATCTTGATGACTTCGGCACTGTATACTCGAAATTAACCCCCGAAGATTGACTTAACCACGAGTTGTCTCTTTTGCAAACTCGGCTGTCAAGATGTTGGAAAGAAATGCTTACCCGAGGTCGCCGAGTATTTGCGTGCAATAAGGCTGGAAGAAAGCAATGTCAGCTCCTCTCTCTTCGGACTAAACAGACACATCTCAATGGTTTTCCAAGCTCTTAACCCTGTTTCTCTCCCCTTTTATCCATTTCCTGGCTCCTGCAGTCGTTTCCTTCTCTTGCCCTTCTCCACGAACTTGTTGCTCCATACTCTACCTTCACCGAAACCTCCCAACTCTCGATTCACACCCTCAACCCAACCCGGCAACAATGCAAGATTAGAGGGAGGGAAAACTCACACCAGCCAACACTCTAGTCATATCCAACACCTTGACACCCTTCAAAGGCAATGTGGCCGCGTCCGCAGCACCAACCGCCGCCGTCGCCAAACCCCGCCATTGCCTCCTCGTCACCCCCAAATCCAAACCCCTCAATGATGTTCGTGTACACTTCAAGACGTTCATTGCCAAAGGGTAAAAAGCAGATGGACAGAAAAAGAAAGATTGTTGCAAAGTGATGTTGGCATGTGGAGCTTGATAGGTGGGGGGTGTTCGGGGCCGAGTTTCCCGAGCGAAGCGAATGCGGGCCGAGGTTTGGAGGGGTGTCGCGTGTGTTTTCGGTGCTGGGTTGCTCGTTCTTGTTCTCTACTGTCCGACTCGGTTTTGCTTGCTCGGGCATGTACTGGATAGTGCCCGGTGGAGTTTCACTAGCATGACGTCAAGAAGACGAAGAGAGAGGTAAAAGAGTTGTTTCTCGAACCTGGTCTAAACTCCACAAATGCTAATGATAGTATGGAACAACAATGAAGGAAAAACAAGGCGACAATCGCTAGATCCTATAGACACAAACCCCGAAATCTTTTAATTCACAAGCGTACTTTGCCTCCTTCCCTCGCCAGCCACAGCGCCTACAGTGGCGTCCGCGGTCATCTGGCCACCTTTACGGTTAAAGACTTTGCGCAGCTCATTGCATGCATTTAGATAATGTTGCTTGACGCCAGGTGTAGGCTTCAAGGGGTTGGGCGCCTTGTCCCAGCCGTGAGGTACACCTTCAATCATCTTGTAGTGTACTGTCTTGTTGATGCCTTTGCCCATCAAACGATCACGGAACTTTTCGCCTTCGGCCAAAAGCATGTCCCATTGGCAGGTGTGCAAGATGATGTCTTGCGGCAGAGCGTCACGCAACAACGAGGTGGGAGCAATACCAGGGGATAAGTAGGGCGAGTCGAGGGGAATGGTGTCTGGAGGATGTAGATATGACTCGTCGAACAAGCTGGTGAAGATGGCGGGCAGGTCTTTGTCTGTGCGGATCGAAGTGAGGCGGCGCTCCTCGCGGGTCTGAGTATAGTCGCAGGACGGGTACCAAGGAACGATGGCGCAGAGGGAGACTGACTGGACGGTTTCACGCTGTTTGACGGTCATGCGCTGTTTCTGGATGTTTGCGAGCGTCGGAGCGAGCGTGGAGCTGCGGCTTCGGAGGATGCGGTCGACGCTGAGACTTGAAGCGCCCGGATCGCTGGATTGGGGCAGATTGAGAGAAGAGGAGCCGGCCTCGTCGTGTGTTTCGGTGCGTCCAAACTCGTTCTGGTGGTCCCACAGGCGAAGAGGAACGGTAAAGGCCATGTTTGCGCCCGAGCTGAAGCCCGAGATGGCAATCTTGTTGGCGTCGATGCCGAGTTCGTCGGCGTTGTCGGCCATGTACAGCACAGCGTCGACGCCATCCTCGACGGCGGTGGGAAAGGGACACTCGGGAGCGCGGCGGTAGTCGACACTGACAACGACGGCACCACACTCGTCGACGACGGTGCCACACCAACGAGCGTCATCGCTCGGGTCGCCCAGTGTAAAGCCGCCGCCGTGGAAGTTGACGACACAGGGGTATGACTTTTTGTTGAAGCCCAGACGGCGTTGGGATTCGTAGTCCTTGGGCACGTAGAAGAAGAGATCGAACTCGCCGGGCTTGGAGCTGACGGTGGCCTTGATGGAACGCTTGAAAGACGGCTTGGGCGGGTGCGGCGGGGCCAGACGGTGCAGCAACATGCCGATGCCCATGAGGACGCGCCAGACCTGGGCCTGCATGTGGAGGATCCATCGCGGGCGCGCCATGTCGGATGGCGGCGAGCTGGAGCTGGAGCTGGAGCTGTCGGGGGGTGAGGATGCTTGGGGAGGGCCAATTGCGTCGGGCGGCGGTTGTGCAGACATGCAGACTGCGACGACACACGTTGTTGACGTTTGTGTGTTTGGAAGCGAAACTTGTCTGGCCGACGTGCAACAAGTCGTCGGCTCCCAGACCGCTGACGTATGACGACTGTTGGCGGATCGTGGCGCAGACGTTTGATTGCATCAGGGTCGATGTGGCGGTGCGTGGAAAGCTCCCGCTCCCCGCAATCGATTAATCGCTGCTGCTGCTGCTGCTGCTGCCGCCGCTGCTGCTGTCATGCCACAACTTGGCCCGGGTCAACCCAGGCCAACCCAGGTCGCAACTGCCTCCAAGCTCAACGTCGACATGTCGGCAGACAATTCCAATGTATCTTTGGTTCCACCAGTCGATGCGCCCTCTGTGGACCCACCCTCTTCGACTCCGGCCCGCGCACCGTCCCCGTCGACGAATGCGCCGCCCGCCGTTGCGCCGGCAGCCAATGCGACTGCGACTGCGCCGCCCGTCATCAAGTCTTTCTCGCCAGCCACCGAAGAAATCCTCAAGCGCCTGCCTCCGCATTCTCTCTCCGCCGTGCGTAGCTCGCAGGAGTGGGAAGCCGCGCGCGAAGCCGTGCTCAAGGCCATGACCACCTCGGACAGCCTGACCAACTCTTCTCTCAGTAAACTTGACGATGACATCCTGGACAACCCTCCCGACCCGACAGTACAAGACAATCATGACAATGTCCCCTTGGAACCTACGACACCGGGGGGTCGGGGGCGGGGAAGAGGACGAGGAGGACGACCGCGCGGCAGGGGAAGAGGTAGAGGGAGAGGCGGTGCTTCAACAGACATGGCCACACCCATCTCGGCGGCAACCGGCACACCCGTTTCAACAGGCCGAGGCCGCGGTCGAGGAAGAGGAGGGCGGCCACGTGGCAGAGGCGGCCGGAAACCGCTGGCCGAAGGCATCAACATCCGCGACGTCAGCGACGACAGCGATCAAGACGACCTCGACCATGCCGGAAACACGCCCTTGCCCACCCAGTCTCGCTCCGGCCGCGCCATCACCAAACCTTCTACTTTTGTCCCCGTCATCCCGTCACCAACGGCAGGCGTCAAGCGCAAACGAGGCAATTGGGGTCGCAGGAATCCCGAACTGGCAGTTTGCAAAGCTTGTCTCCGGCCGCACAGTCCAGCCACCAACATGATAGTATTTTGTGATGGCTGCAACTCGCCCTACCACCGCTATTGCCATTATCCGCCCATCAGCCAGCAGGTCGTCGATGTGCCCGACATGGAGTGGTTCTGCGCCGAATGCACCGTCCAGCCGCCGCCTGACATTGACCTTGACACGTTTGTTCCTGGTGAAGAATTGACTGAGCAGCAGGTGTGTCTGTCCATGACTCGGTTGACTAGCGCATACTGACGCATGCAGAAACGAGATGTTCTCACTCTGCTCCCCTCGACAGCTTTAGTCAACCTCTTGATTCGCATATCTCAGCATCATCCACAATTGTCCATCTTTCCTCCAGGTGCACACAAGACACCGCTCCCAAGCACCCTCTCAGCCCTCGTCTCAGCCCCAGCTACAGCCGACCCGCTCCCTCCCAACCCGCCGGAAGCGCCAGAACACCAAGATCAAGCCTCGTCCGACTCAGCCCCCCAGCCCTTCTATCCAATGCCTGTACGACCCGATGACGATGTAGATGCCGGCTATGACGAACTCGACAATCCGACGGCCAATTACCCCAAACCGGGCCAAGGCCTGGGCGCTCTATTGCCGCCTGAAAGCGAGCATCTGGATTGGCTGGTTGATGACAACGACGAGGTGTACAGTCATTTCATACCGAGCACTGGTGCTGATGTGGATGCCACCATGGCTGGGGCGGAGAGAAGAGGCAGTCAGTTGATGGGCTGTGAAGAGGACATGTCTGCGTGACAGCCATGATTGTATTCTTTTCAATGTATATATCTTTGGACGACTGACTAGTGTCGGTCAAGATGGTTGGGTTCTGTCATTGGAATGCAGATATTTTGAACGTTTCTTGACCGTCTTTCCATGCGCGTTCTCGAAGCTTTTGTCTCCAATAGCAGTGTAATACGGAGGACTAGTACTCGTTGCGGCTCTGCTGGAAAAGCGGTGCCAAGAAGTCTAGACTCAAAGGGGAAACAGAGCTCGACGAGTCAGAACAGCGATTTCTGCGCGCTTGGACGGTCGGGCAGTCGCGCAGAAGCTTCTTGTGTGAAAAAGTAGTCGCTAGTCCAGCCCAGCAACGCGACTTTTTCTCCTCTCGCAACTGCTCCTCGCCTTGTATCTCTGTCGCAGTCGCCAGTCCACTCGCTCACGACTCTTGCAAAATGGCCAACAACGCAGCACCGCAACACGCCGACCGCCTCGCCGGCCTCGCGCACTCGGAGCAGCACTACTTTAACAGGTACCAAGCAGCCCTCCCATTCACCCTCCCAGACGCCCACACTGACGCACTCTGCAGCTACAACCACCATGGAATCCATGAGGAGATGCTCGTACGTTGAACTGCCTCGTCCCCGCGCCAGCGAAACAGGAATCAGCAAGCAAGAAACTCCATCTGACAAGACTCGACGCGACAGAAAGACGACGTGAGAACGCGCAGCTACCGCGATGCCATCTACCAGAACCGCCATCTCTTCAAGGACAAGGTCGTCCTCGACGTTGGCTGCGGCACCAGCATTCTGTCCATGTCCGTCCCTCCGACTCAATTCCCACTCACTCTGCTAACACCGCGCACAGGTTCGCCGTCAAGGCCGGCGCCAAGCACGTCATCGGTGTCGACATGTCGACCATCATCGACAAGGCCAAGGAGATTGTCGAGGTCAACGGCATGAGCGACAAGATCACCCTCCTGCAGGGCAAGATGGAGGAGGTCCAGCTTCCCTTCCCCGAGGTCGACATCATCATTTCCGAGTGGATGGGCTACTTCCTTCTCTACGAGAGCATGCTGGACACGGTCCTGTGGGCCCGTGACCGCTACCTCAAGAAGGGCGGTCTCATCTTCCCCGACAAGGCCACCATTTTTGTCGCCGGTATCGAGGACGGCGACTACAAGGAGGAGAAGATCAACTGTGCGTTTTTTTGTCCCGTCTACCACCTATCCGTCCGCTACTGACTCTACCCAGTCTGGGACAACGTCTGGGGCTTCGACTACTCTCCCCTCAAGCGCACCGCCCTGACAGAACCCCTCGTCGACACTGTCGAGCTCAAGGCCGTCGTCACCGACCCCGCGCCGCTCATTACCCTCGACCTGTACACCGTCAAGGTCGAGGATCTCGCTTTCCATCTCCCCTACTCTCTCCCCATCCGCCGCACCGACTACGTCCACGCCCTGATCGCCTGGTTCGACATTGAGTTCAGCGCTTGCCACAAGCCCATCAAGTTCAGCACCGGCCCTCACACAAAATACACCCACTGGAAGCAGACCGTCTTCTACCTCGACGACAACCTGACCGTCGAGGCCGGCGAGAAACTGAACGGCACTCTTCTCTGCAAGCCCAACCAAAGAAACCGCAGAGATTTGGATGTCGAGATCGAGTACGCTCTCGAGGCCAACGAGCAAGGGCGCGAGGCCAAGGGCAAGTGCACCTACGTCATGTGCTAAGCGTTTATGCCGTTCTTCTTGTTTTTTGTTTCGCGCAGTCGGGTCATGATTAGCTGGGTCGCGGAGACACAAAAGTCGAGGCTTTTCTTTTATGCATGGGAATGGTGTTTTGGGGGGCTAGCAAAATCTATGCGGCAAAATGCACGTGTTGAAACCCGGTTTCTACCAACAAGTTGACTCACGACGTGATTTCTGTATTCAAGGCAAAAGAAGGGCTCAGACGACGGCTGGTTCATTCGTTCGCACAGTGAATCACTTCATGTTTCGCAGAGATATGACACGGGGTTCACCTCTTGCAGAGACAGAAAAGGAACGACAGGGTGTGTCTCTCAACAAAACGGCAAGATTGTGCACGACTTTTGGCCAGCTGGGTAACAATTTCCGCTCATGCTTCTCTACCACCTTTGCTGTCGAGCCCTAGCATCATCATCAGATCCGGGGTGAACAGCAATTTTGTTCCCACATGTCTTTGGAAATATGCGATTGACGGGGTCGGAAGTTTGGGCGGATGGGTTTGATTTGTGTTGGGGGGCTTTTTTGGGTAGGGAGTATGATTCAGTAGGATATGACATGATGTATCCAAAGACTTGCACGGGACATGGCAGAAGAAAGTTGATATCGTGAAAAAAACGGCATTTGTTGAGACTATCACGTCGGTACTGATAATAGAACATCATCATTCACTTGCATCAATCCCATGCTTTGCCTGAGCAGCCCCCCGCAGCTCAAAACACATTGCCGGCCAACACGTCCTCGCGCGACCCGAGGTGGAACAGCGGGATATGCTCCAACGGCGCACTGACATTGACAGACTGGCCGCCGGCATACGTGGCATTGGTCCACCAGTACGTCCACGGCTCAGCCTCGCCGCCCGCCGTCTGCGGCAAGTAGACCTCCCAGCTCGAGACGTTGGGCAGCGTGACGGGCGTGACCAGCAGGCGCGGGCCAAACATGTACTGCTGCGTCGTGACGTTTGCGTTTTCCTTTGTCCAGCGGCTGACGTTGGGGTCGGAGCTAAAGTCCATGTACAGCGGCCGCATGATCATTCTGCCCGTGGCGGAGAACTTGGCAAAGATGGCGCGCAGGTAGGGTGCCAGCTGGTAGCGCAGGTTGATGTACGAGACGATGATTGGCGTGTTGGCGGCGCCGTAGGTCCAGGGCTCGTTGTCGCAGGTGAAGGCGGATTGCGTGTCGCAGGCGCGGCTGCCGTGGTTGCGCATGAAGGGCAGGAAGGTCGTCCATTGCAGCCAGCGCACGTACAGTTCGCGGTATTGCGGGCGGTCGATGTTGTTGGACCATTCGATGGATGAGTCGGTCTGATGGGGTTTGTTAGTTGCGCGGGCAAGAGGGGGTTTGGAAGTCATGCTTACCTGGAAACCGCCTGCGTCTACGGTGAACCAGCCCCAGCCGGTTGCGGCGGCGCTGAGCGCGTTGGGCACTTGCGCGCTGAGGGTCTCCCAGTTGGCGTTGGTGTCTCCGGACCAGATCATGCTGCAGAAACGCTGAGAGCCAATGTAGCCCGAGCGACTGAGTGAGAGTGAATCGCATGCTGTTCCTTGCTCAGTACCCGAGGCGTTGCGCTGTCCTTCCTCGATAGCCTGTTGATGTGCCCACGGATACAGTTTGCCGACGCTGAGTTGAGTGCCGGCATGGTAGAGGACGTCCGGCAGTGGATACGGGATCGACTCGATGTACGAGTACTGTCCGTTATTCTCCCAAGCTTCACCAAGGGCGCCGCCGTCGGCTTGGTCAATCCAGAAGTTCTTGATACCATTATCGTAGTAGTTGCGGCGAAGGTTGTCCCACAGGAACTGACGTGCCCCGGGGTTTGTCGCGTCGTAGTTGCGAATGTAGGAGCCGTTCCAAGAGTCGGTCACGCCGGGCCCGGATCGAGTGGCCGAGAGGAAGCCGTCCGCCTGCATCTCGACATAGTTGACGCTGGCGTCTTCGACACTGGGCCACAAAGATGCCATCATCTCTGCGCCGGTGAGTGCCTTTACTTGCTGGGCCATGTACGACACGTTTGGCCACAGCCTGGGATCAAGGCCCCAGTCGCCTTGGTGTGCCCAAGACTGATAGTCAATCACAATCATCGAGACGGGGATGCTCCTGTTGCGGAAGTTTTGGGCAAGCAACAGCACTTCGGTCTGGTTCTCATATCGCAGTTTGGAATGGAGATAACCAAGCGAGAAGTCGGGAGGCGTGGGTGCACGTCCAGTGATTGCCGAAAGCTTTTGCTGGAGGGAGTCGTAATCACCCTGAGGGGCACCGACGATGGCATAGTCGACGACAGTCGTGGATTCTGATGTGAAGCGATTGCGGAGCTGACCGAATTCCATGCGGCCCTCGGCGGCAGAATTCCAAACAAATCCGTAGCCACGACTACTCATGAACATGGGCGTGGGGATGTACGTGTTGAAGTTGATGAGATCAAGGACGGAGCCCTTCTTATTCACCATGTGGTCGTTCTGCGTGCCTGTGCCGTATATCTGCTCATCTGGACCGGTGCTGAACGAGAATGCTGCAGAAAACTCGCTACCGGGCCCTTTCCAAGAATAATACCGGGGGTTGAGAGATTTGACGGGGTTGTACTCATTGGTGAGCAGAGTCTCCGAGCCGTTCGCTTCAACACGGTAGAATGCGAGGCGATAATGTCCTTTGTCGAGCCCAAAGGTCTTGAAAAGCATGTTGCCGTTGCGGATGGAGACGGAAGTGTTACCATTAGACTTGATGTCGTAACTCATGCCGTGGGCCTTGCCATTCTCGGGACCTTCAATGGGGGGATCGTAGAGGAAGCTGATTTCATTGCCAGTAGGGGGTCGGAATGCCCATGCTCGTACTCGAAAGCCATCATATCCATATGGTTGAACGAGCACAGTCTCGAAGCCATGTTGGATGCGAACGCCTGTAGAGTTTGGCGCAATATAGCCAGTGCTCACGTTGTAGCCCAATGCCGGCTCAACGAGAGCCGACAGAGTGGCGGCCAAGGCCACGAATTGAGACAGAATCTTGACCATCTTTGAAGAGATGAGGAAGGGAAAGTAAAGAGAGTGAATGGATTCTGACCTACCCTGTTTATATCCAGCAATTCTCGTGGTGAGATCTTGTCAAGTGACGTTGACATCCATCTGATATTCAGCCTAAAGCAAAGAAGCATCAAAGGTTTCGGGAGGGGTTTGCGTTGACGATCACCCTATTGTGGTTCCTGGGGGTGTCGGCGGGGTTGTTCCTGTCGATGCAACCTTGACATGGTGTCTCCTTGTCGATTACTCTTGAAGGCTTGCTGATGAGTCCCTTTGATCGTACTTTGATCGGTCATCACCACAAAAGAGTCTCAAGCTAACACACGTCCTCGGTGGGCAGTCGCTGGTTGCTTTGGTAAAGCGTGCTGGGAGAAAAGAGCGAGGAGACGATCACCACGTCCGCAGACCGCTCCGCCAAGAATCTCCGTAGAGGCCCACAAAAGCGAACTTTACAGACACCTTTCGGCCAAAAGATATCCCGACTCTCCAACAATCACGTCAAACGCGTCTGTCCATCCTACTCGAACGCTTGCTCGTAAAGTTCATCTGTCTTTTGACATCAAGGCTTTCCATCTCACACTCTTCCATCCAGCAGACGTGTTGACTGCGGTCAACGAGAACATGAGCAACCGCATCCCGTCTTCTCAGGCATTCGTTCGCCCTATCACCGATGTAAACAGTCCACCAGTTGCTCGAATATTTTGGGTAGGCAATGCTCGTATTTGTCTGACAGAATTGAGTACGAAAATCTCATTCCTTCAATGTTGTGCCTGTGTTGTCGCGTCTTGCCGCCGGTCTCGGGACGTTCAGGCAACAGTCTAGTTTCAACACAAAGCTGTCTCGATATGGATCTTTCTTTTTGTTTTCACTTTCTTCAAACTTCCCCACAACAGTCATAGCTGCAAACATGGCTAGGTCATCACAAACTGCCCACAAACCACGTCACTACAAGAAGAATCCTCCAGCAGTAATGAGCATCACCGACCACACATGTCGTAAAGTCCATATCGCCTGTTCGAGCATTGAATATGGCCTCCGGAGCTTTCCTTAGGTCTATATCCTATCTTCCGCAGAGCATCTAGCCACCGATGAGACTTTTCCCCAAAAATTGGTCAACCACATCCGCGGCAACAATGCATGTGTCAGGTTCAACGAGAACTGCCAATGGCAGCTGCAGATCTACAGCCTGCCTCAGGGAAGTATTCTCGACTGCATCGAGCACCATGAGCGCGAGAAAGCATATCGCAAGCTCCAGGGCAGAGGACCCTGTAGCACCTCACTCTGTTACCTGCAACAGCCTTGATACAATTCTAGATTTGAATTCGTATCGCTGGAGTCGGTTACTGTCTATTTTGGATTACGAGACGGACACTGCCGTCGCCCTCTCAACTGTTTTCAACTATTTCCCACCCGCTCACTTCTTTGACGCGGAGAGGCTGCAGGGATACTCTTTTCCGCCCTCTTCTGATTCTTATATCAATGGTCTCTTGCTCACGCTACAGCCCGGAGAAAAGGTAATGCGTACAGAACTGTTCCCGACGACACTTTATAGCCTACACGATGGATGCCTAGTTGAGGGCAAGAGATACAGGCTATGTTTGGAACAAGACATGGTGGTGCAGACGTAGGTTTATGGCGAGTTGGAAGCGTTGGAGGGACCTTTTGGCTTAGAACCCATTCAAGTCCTATGCAACGATTCAGACGTGGTGTTTACATATGATGGACCATTTGATAATAGCTAGGAAGGTTGTTCACGTGGTTGTTGATGGTCCCGGTCGGTCTTATCAACTGGTGCCAAGGCTGTGTATCCGCTCACTCCGAGGCGGCTACGTCATCTGTATAGCTTTGAAAACTACAACACCCACTCGACCAGACAGATGAATGAGTGTCAGATGTGCGTCGAGCTGACAATGGAAAGTCTCCGTCATCCGCACCCAAGTCTACCGTGCCATGGCTCTTGGCTGCAATTGATTCGCTGCCATTATTCATGTTTCGCGAGCGACCGTGGCTGTGACTATGATCAGTGGAGATTCCCTTATTCGAGTATACTTGATCGGATGGCCGCGGAGAGTTTATTTCTAATGACCATTGAGAGTCTTTGCACTTGAAAAGATCAAGTTCTGATACTCTGACGCTTTGAAAATCCTATTCCAGTCTCGTTTTGCACTCACTGCTCTCGCTCCTTGATACCAGTCACTATCTCAACCTCATGGCTTTCGATCTCGCCGAGAGATACCAACACGCTCATCTTGTAGCTCAACCTGCGGATCTGGCCCTGCATCCACCAGAGAGCTACCTTTTCATCCAAGATGGGCTCATCATTTCATGCGGCGTGCTCTACGCTCTCTGCTATCTATTTTACATGATCCGAACATATCGTGACAAGACATGCGCCGGATTCGTCGAATACACGTGAGATGACTCCACTGCTGTCTGGGACCTGTTCCTCCTCGCTAACATCAAGACCAGTTGCGGCACAATGGCTTACGAAATCTTTTATGCCTTTGCAACGACTACCACTATTTTTGAACGCATCAGCTTTTCCGTGTGGTTCTTGCTTGATGTTACTTTTGCAGTCATCACAGTCTTTAGCGTGTATACTCCGGGCGCGCGTGTCTGGGTAGTGAAGAGAATGGTTGTGGGCATAGCGGGCCTACTGTTATTCTTGTGGAGTTTGACGCAAATTTTCCCCGATGAACGAGAGCAGATTACTGCTTACTGGACGGGGCTGGCCCTGCAGTTCCCCATTGGTTGGGGTAGTCTGTACCTGTTGCTCAAGCACTGGGACACCAAAGGACATTCTCTGGAGATCTGGTGAGTGGTGTGGTGTGAGCGGGTTTTTACGAGTGCATTTTGCTGACTTGGTGTAGGTTGACCAGATACCTGGGTTGCTTCACGGCTTACGGCGTCTTCATCTGGCGCTATCTCAATGCGCCGCAAAACTGGCCTTATGTCGGCTCGACCTGGAGCATTGTGGTCATTGCGCTGACCTTGGTGCCTGAGACGATATATCCTTTCGTCTACATCTGGATACACAAGACGCGAAAGGACAAGATCGCATAATGCAGACATTAATCGACGCGGTACTGGCACGAAACTAGAGTGGAAACGGTCATGTGTCATTGAAAATAAGGTCTGGTCCGTTAAGCGCTTGTCCCTTGCTGTTTTATTCTCTTGATACCGATACAGCACTCGACTGGCCAGAAGCCTTCGTGCGACTCCAGCAGTTCCTGATACAGCACAAAATCATTCCTCCCAAACAGCGTTGCAGTGATGAACGAAATATCCATGATCGCCACGTTCCGTCCCACGCAGGCCCTCGGCCCATATGAGTTCTTGTGCTTTTGCAGCGATACAAAGTATCATCACTGATAAGCAGATGAACGATGAAGACGACGCAATGCCCCCAAGACCTCGGGCTATCTTGACTCGGCCGATGGTATGTCGAAGAGTTCCTCACGCCTTGGCCTCCTGCTTCTTCTCTTCTGCCAGTTCGGCAATAATCCTGACAGCATCATGCTCCCTTCCCAACGGCACAAAAAGATGGTCATGGTAAAACCCACTAACAGGATTGACACCCATACCATTCGCAGCCAATCGCGTGGCAACAACAGCGATAAATCCCACAGCATCCAGGCTGGACGTGACATCGAGCGTGATCTTCTTGCACGGAAACGAATATTCAATGCCATGGTTTTCGGCATATTCGCGCGTGACAATGACGCTAATGCCCTCGGTTTTGGCTTCGCGAAAGAACATCTCTACCTGGGAAAAAGGCGGCAGCTGGGATTCATCCTGGAAAACGGCAAAGACGTAGGTCGCTGGGTGTAATGTTGCTGTCAAGGTGGCGAGCAGCTTTGATAGCGACAATTCGCCCGGATGTCTCGATTCTGTGGACATTTTGCTTGGGTGAAAGGTGTAATTCAGGAAGTCGCAAGGTGAAATGCTGGATGGGAATAACAGCACGGCAACATTGCCGCGAGCTGCTGGTGAGATTTGTTCTCCACAAGCGAAAAATAAGCTCGAGATCTCTCTCCGATAAGGCGCGCCAAGGCCGATCTATCAAGACACTGTTCTCTGGGACAACCGAGATTCTCTTCCAACGATCGGGAGAGGATTAAATTACAATGGGTATACAAGAAACCTGATCACAGGCTACACACACTTTTCGCTTACACCTTGACCATCAGTTTACCTCCAGCCTTCATGAATCGCACCACCAAGAACATGGCAGCCGCGAAAGCGCAGGCAACACCACCGTAGACCCAAAGACCAGTCCAATTCAGGCCGGAGCCATAGTTCTGGAGAATGTCACCACCTCCAGGTCCTCCAGCAAGAGTACCGAAACCCATGAAGCCAAAAGCCATGCCAATTCTGCTACCAATCTTGGATTTGTCGGCAGTGAGCGCGACCAGACAGACCGGCGGCAGAGCAATGAAGACACCGGAGAAGAAGCCGAATAGTAGCGCGAGAACAACGATGCTTCCAAGGCTGCCGACTGCGATCATGCAGAAGATGAGGATGGCACAGATCAGCGCTCCTGGGAGGATGATGTTGAAAGGGCCAGTCTTGTCCGAGATAGCGTTGGGAATTGTACGGCCAAACACGGACGCTGCGTTCAAGATAGGAACGATATAGAAAGACATGCTCGCGTTGGTGTATCCGTTGGACTCGCCGAAGAAAGAAATGTAGAAGAGGACCGTGTAAAGGCCGATGAATCCAACCATGGCGCCGACGACGAACAGCATGAATGGAACATCCTTGAAGACGGTAGTGTCGACCAGCGCGCGAGCCTTCGGCGGCTTGACACGCTGCTTCATGACGAAGATGGGGATGAGCAAAGTGGCCAGCGCAAGGAAACCCAGCACACGGACGGCCCAACCAAATCCGATTTGGGCAATGAGTCTGTAAAAGACGATTGGGTAGATGATACCTCCCATCGAACTGCCGGAAGCTGCGAGACCCATGGCGAGACCAATCTTGGTGGTGAAGTATGTGGGCAAGATGGCGACAGCAGGGACGAACAGCAAGCCCGAGCCAATACCGATACAGAAACCTTGAGCGAGAAGGACCTGCCAGAATGTGTTACAGATGCTGAGCATCATGAATCCAAATACAACACCGAACGATCCCACAACGAGCAAGGGGCGAAGGTATCCACGGTCGAAGATGGGGCCGGAGAGAAAGCCCATGAGCAGTACACAGTAAGACTGGATAGCACCGACCCATGAGATGTTGGAAGAGCTGGCAGTGAAGAGAGCTCCAGATTCGTAGTATGTTTGGAACACGCCGAACGTGTTTAGAATGCCCTAAAAGACAGTAAGAAGCTAGTCGAAACTTAAAGGCTATACTCAGGTACCAACCCAGGTATTGAAGAATAGTGAGAAGCCAGCGACGACTTGAAGCCAGGCTTGGGTGCCGCCGTTGGGGACATTGCCCAGAAAGTTTCCTGGTGGCGGTCTAGCGACGGCAGACTCGACATCTTTTTCGCTGTTCGATGCGGCGAATCCGACGTTGGGCGCAGCATCTTCGTTCGGTACGACAGGCGCTTTTTCGACGGGTGTTGATGGCGAGCTCTCGTTTGAGCTGTGTGAATGCGCCATGGTGTGCAGGTAAAGGGGGAGTAAGAAAACAAAAAACGTCGAGGAACGACAGCTCGAGAGGAAATAATGATGGCGGTAACGCGGAAGTTTTGTATCGGCAGTTCGCCGTCTCGGACTCCGAATCTTCAAAACGCGAAGCGAACTTGAACGGCGGGTACGGGAGGGTGATGAGGCCTCGCGAACCTGAAGGATTGAAACGGTGTCTGATTTGGGTGGCAAGGTCACTCGTCAACGACAAGACTCTTGTAGCCTCGCGCACGAGATCGTGTTTTGAGCTGCAGAGGCGCACAAGATTGCAAAGCTCCGAAGATCTCGGCCGAAGTTGCACAACAAAAGCCACGCAGAGATGTCAGATGAGGCAGAGGCGGCGTTAGGCATCGTATTCCCGACCTTCCGGCCGAGCTCTGCTACAAACAAATCAACTGCAGGAGCGCTGTACTGACCCTTGTCCCAATTGCTCAGAAAGAGCAGCTTTTGCAGCATTGTTAAGCTTGACGCGAAGGTGGTATCGCGACTGGTTCGAAACCAATCTCTCTGGATCGAGTAAGCTGCAGTATTGTGGCTGCCGCATGTTTGCAGCATGACCAGAGGTCTGCATAATCACTCGCATGTTGCCTTGATTCGAGAAGACATGGGTACCGAGGTTTGTAATCGAAGAAGACCTTGGTATTGAGACGGATGTTGTCGGCTCTTCGCTACCTGCCATCGTGAGGTAGCTCCGGTGACTCTTCAAAGCCATAATCAAAACCATCAGTCTTGACCCAACGTTTCCTCGAGCGCACTAGATTGTAATTTTTTGTCCATCAGACCTACGAGTCGGGCAAGCTCTTCTTTACCTCTGTCTCAAAATTCTAGTGAGGAGTCTGTCGGCGTCTCTTTGTACGACTCGAAAGTGCTTTATCTGTTGGCCAGGGTGGCCCATATGGCAAAGACCACTGAGTTGACAATTCATCTTTCCCGAGCGGCCGAAAGTCGTGGTAGAACACATCCTTTCTTTGCACGACCTAATCAACAATCACAGAGCCTACGGTATCTCAAAATCTCCGCCGAGCTCGCGGGTCAAGGTCATCTCATACCCCCGGTAAAAGGCTACCAAATATCCAAAAGATCAACAAGCCATGAGATCACAGAACTGCACGACCCGCTGCCAAAATATCAACCCTATCCAAGTATTGTCATCCAAAAGTACACATCCAAGTCCGCAACTAGAACCGGTTGTCGTATGGCTCCATCAAAGCATTGTGTTCAACGTCGTGGGGAAACTTCTCGGTAGAAGCAGTAGTGTGGCACCAAGGCTTCACATCAACCTCCTCCCTAATCTTCTTAGAGAAGCATCCTGACCAGTTGCGCCGAGGAAAGCGCTCCACCACATCCTTGATTGTGTCTGGGTGAACGTAATCAGCGCGGTAGCCCATGTTATCTACCACTTGTCAGCCACAGAGACCACGGGCAAGGCCGGATGAGCGATTGATGTTTACCGAATTGAGTTGCAAGCTGGATAAGAAGGCCGATCGTGGTAATGGTTCCAGTTTCGACAGGATCTTGATGTCTTATGATGGCTTCTGCAACACTCTCTGCTTGTGCCTTGGGACAATCAAATTGCTTCAACTGATCGAGTGCCAGATATCCGCCATAGAACTCAAAGGACATGAAAGTGCCATGAGTGTGCTTGTCAGCAGTGCCGATGTCGTGGAACAAACAGGTGAGCAACCAGGTTTCCGGGCTGAACTTCCAATCGGGGAACTGCTGTGAAGCAATGGCCATACCTATCGAATCTGGGCATTAGTCGTGTCGTTTGTTGGAAGATCTTGAATACGGACACGTACCATAGTAGAAGACACGCATGCTATGGTTGAAAGTATGCTCTGGCAGTTCGTTCTTGACGTATTCCATGGCAGCAGTGACCAGAGCGGTAGCTGGCATCTTCACCTCACTACAGAGCTGAGGAACAGGCTCCTTGTTGTACTTCTTGTTACCACCCCATTGAGCAGGATCGCAAGACAATGAAGCCCAACCGTACTCGGCGATTTGTTCGTTGCGTGAGAGGCCCATGATGTTGCGGTTTCGAAACAACGCGCAGATTCTTCTCGTGGTCTTATTGCGAGAAAATGATTGATATCGGAAGTTTCGAGGGATGATTGCTCCGGTCAACCCGATGCATGTTCATTGCAGGGTGTGCATTACATCATCACAGTTGAACTTTTGTTGCCAAGGTCATGACAAAATACTGATTCTGTGCTCTTTTTTCAGACACGCGGCGGTGGTCTTGTTTGAAGCAACAGTATGTTACCTCTCTACCATCATGCCTTCTCATATCCACCTTAGCAAAGCGAGCAGAGGAAGAGGCGATTCTTTTCGTGCTTGGGTTGGCAAACAATTCCTGCAGCGGTTCGTCTTGGCGGGCGTCGAAAGTTTCTCCGATTTAGCGAACTTGACACGAACTTGACACCATGCAGGAATATCACAACACCAAGCAGTAAGCTCAGAGCTCTTCGCGATATGTGAGTTCAAAGAATACAGACCCCATCAAGGGGCTCGCATTAGACCAACGTGGCTCGGTGGTGTACGTCACGATGAATACGATGAATACGCGATACGTCAAACGTGTTGGATACGGTGATACGGCGCAAAGGTTCAACCAATGCATCTAGATGCCTTGTAATGAAGTATAAGCCCACCATAAGTATCTTTTCTGCCTTTGTCTTCACGACTGCTTTCACTCTCAATATCAGCTATCCTCTTCGCAGATACATCTCTTCTTCTGGTCATGACGAAGATAGCAACATCTGTCGATTCTGTCTTCTCCAACGATACAATGGTCGATCCAGAACGCACAAACATAGCATACGACTCTCAATCAGGCAGCAACTGGGAAGAGGCACCTCCTCCATACACAATCATCGGTGGAAACGACACATCAACACAAAATGACGGCCGTGTTTCGATCGATGTCAACTCGAAGCTTGCCCGGGCACTCTCAGTTCTTATAAAAGACATTCCGGATCAAGCGCCGCTACTGGATTACGAAGAAATTACATCTGCGCAATACGAACAACAACCGCCACTCAACATTGTCATTCAAATCGTCGGCAGCCGCGGAGACGTACAGCCATTCATTGCTCTAGGAACTGAGCTGCAAAAGTCCGGTCATCGTGTTAGGCTGGCAACGCATGATGTTTTTCGCTCTTTTGTTGGTGATGCCGGTCTGGAGTTCTTCCCTATTGGAGGCAACCCAAATGAGCTGATGTCCTACATGGTCAAGAATCCAGGCTTAATTCCCAGTATGAAGACAATGCGGGAAGGAGAAATCTCGAGAAAAAGAAAGATGATTCGCGAGATGTTGGATGGATGCTGGAAATCATGCATTGAACCAGACGATGTGACGGGAGCTCCATTCGTCGCAGATGCGATCATCGCAAACCCGCCCAGTTTTGCTCACATCCACTGCGCTCAAGCGCTCTGCATTCCAGTACATCTCATGTTTACAATGCCCTGGACGGCAACAAAGAGCTTTCCACACCCCTTGGCAAATATTCAGGATGCTAAAGCGGTTGAACCTCGAATGGTGAACCGTTTGTCGTATGCGATGGTGGAATGGATGACTTGGCAAGGTCTTGCCGATGTTGTCAACAAATGGCGCGAGACAATGGATTTGGAGCCAGTACCGATGACCGAAGGACCCTTTTTATCATATACGCTAGAAATCCCGACAACATACTGCTGGTCTGGCGCTTTGGTGCCGAAGCCCTCGGATTGGGGTCAGCACATCGATGTCTGCGGTTTCTTCTTTCGAGACGTGCCTTACTACAAGCCGCCGCAGGATCTTCAGGCCTTTCTCGATGCTGGCTCGAAACCTATCTATATCGGCTTTGGCAGCATAGTCCTGGAAGATCCAGAGAGAATCAACTCCATCATCTGCGAGGCAGTCGCCAGTACCGGTGTTCGATGCATTTTGTCCAAGGGATGGGCTGGTATGCGCAACTTGAAGAACTCGTCCAACGTATTTGAGTTGGGTGATTGTCCGCATGGTTGGTGACAAACGGGCCAAACGCATGGTCAATGAGCTGATGATGTGCAGAGTGGCTCTTCAGAAACGTTTCCGCTGTCATACACCATGGAGGAGCAGGTACAGCTGCCTGTGGTCTCAGAAATGGCAAGGTCAGCACTTGCAGTCGAGTATTCGTGCATATTGCTTACACCTAGTCTGTTCTAGCCTACACTCGTGGTGCCATTCTTTGGAGATCAACCGTTCTGGGGCGACATGATTGCCACAGCCGGTGCTGGGCCTCGTCCAATACACCACACACGCTTAACCACGGAGAACCTGAGCAACGCAATCCGATTCTTGATGACCCCTCAAGCCTCACAGGCCGCCCAGCTCATATCCGAACGCATGTCGACTGAAAATGGCATAAAGACAGCAGTTCAATCCTTCCACCGCAACTTGCCTCGATCAACACTTTGCTGCGACTTGCTGCCTCATCTGCCTGCGGTGTGGACGTACAAAACTTCCAAACGCACACTCAAGCTGTCAAAGCTAGCTGCAGAAGTCCTAACAGACCGACTGAAGATTGACCCCAAGAAGCTTGGTATGAATGAGATTCGAATCTACCACACCGAAAACCGTCGCTGGGACCCCATCACGGGTGCGGCTAGCGCTGCGATCGGTACTGTGTATGACACAGGGATGGCCTTCAGCGACGCTTTCAAGGGCAAGGCGAAGGAGAAGGTCATCATCGACGACGCCGCGTCAGAAGCGTCGAAGAACAGCGATTCAAAGTCGACAACGAGGTCCAAAAGCCACAACAACATCCACGATCCGCAAAAGGACGACGATTACATGTCGATACTATCAGAATATGATGACGAGAAAAAATACATCGGAAACAGACCACCAGAGGGCAAATCAACCACGACAAAAGCCGAGTCCTCCGACTTCTCAAACCAAAATAACAACAACGCCAACGAAGTAGCAAAATCCCTCGGCAGAGCCGGCGGCGCCCTGCTCAAAGGCAGCATCGTCTCCATCCCCTACGCACTAGCCGAAGGCCTCCGCAACGCACCCGCCATGTATGGCGACAAACCGCGAGACCTGGGCCCGATAACCGACTGGAAGAGCGGCAGCGCGGCCGCAGGCAAGGGTCTCGTGTACGGGATCTACGACGGCATTACAGGCTTGGTGATGGAGCCCGTGCGCGGCGCAAGGAAAGACGGTGCACTCGGTGCGCTCAAGGGCTTTGGAAGGGGTTTGGGAGGCGTGTATTGGAAGCCTAACGCTGGGCTTGCGGGGCTGATGGGGTATACGCTTCAGGGCGTCTATAAATCTGTCTATAGCGCTATTCATTCGCGCACGAGGAAGTTGGTTGCGAGGGCTAGGAGGGATGAGGGTGTTTGGATGCTTGCGGTCGCTAGAGAGAAGGGCGAGGTAGATTTGCAAGCGATTGTGCTTGCCTTTGAGGAGTTGAAAAAAAGGCAGCTGTGATTGTCGCTCTTTGCTGCTCGGTATGATGCGCTTACAGTTCAACACAACAAAGATAGTAGCAATTGTTTGCGGATCATTGGTCAAAAGAAGCAATGTACCAATTATGAACAAGAGCATTATCAACAGATCTACCAACCCAGCATATCATCAACGTAGTTACAGCATCGTACTCCCCCATCAAAACCAACTCTTCCGTCGACTCATCTTCTCATAAGCAGACCTCAACGGACTCATCGGAGGAACACCAAGTCTAACATCGGCTCGCGCATTCCTTGGTTCAATCTCCTCCCTGTCAATCTTATTCTCCATAAACAGGTGCTCGCCGGCCGCATTCACAAACCATGGAGCACGATATTGCTGGCCCTTGGGGCCCGCGGCACAGCTGCCGGCCATGAGATCTGAGGGCGGCGAGTTGACGGCCAGCGAGAATAGATTCAGCGGCTCGGAAAAGTCGGTCACGAGGCCATTTTGCGAGACAAAGTAGCACAGGCAGACGCAATTGAGGATGAAGACGGCAAAGAGGACGACGTAGAAGCCGTGTGCGCCGGTGCGACTCGAGCCCCCCGAAGCAAATTCCTGAGCTTGCAGCGAGGCGTTGAAGAATTGGTAGTGTCCAGGGTCGATGATGTTATTGGCGCTCGTGTAGTTCCAAAATTGGACAAAGGGCGTGTCGGTCGAGGACATGAGGAGTGTGCAGCTGGCTAGCACGGCCAGAGCTTCTGCGATGCTGGGTCGGTCCCTGGTCAGTTCTGGCTTTGTCTGGATGAGCTCGCCGAGTAGACGGGCGTTGCTTGCTTGGCCGTCGGTGATGCCCGCGTTGAGACTCAGGCTGTTTGCCCACTCTGAGGCGATGTAGACCCAGTCTTTGTTGATGGTGTCATTACCAAAAGTGGTATTGCGCAACGAGGCGATGTAGCGCATATCGTCTCTGTGGTCATAATCCTCGTCATCGCCGTCGATACATTTCGCTTCCAGGGATGCCCCGCTTGATGAAGCGTTATATTCTGTAAAACAGAACGGCGTGGAGAACATCTTGAGAGAGCACAGTGCGTAATTCTCGGTGGCATCTCTGCCCAACAAGTAGATCGCTTTACGGCCATATACTCCAGTGTGATTAAGGAGGGTGTTGTAGGGGACGGGCAACTTGGGGAAAACAGGTGGCGAAGTCTGGTATTTTTCACCCCATTCGAACACGTCGTCGACGACAGTCTTGTTGAGGTAAGTGCCGTTCAGATGGGTTCCCGGTCCATACCATCCAAGCGGTGTCCCAGTTGGCCACTCAGTGGCATTGAGTTCATGTCCCCAGCTTTCGTAGACTATAGGCTCAAGCTCGGTTGCATTCATCTGAGCACACAGAACATTTATAGCCAGCGAAGGTACAGATGCGCGCAAGTTGTAGATGCCCTGAGCATCAAGATCCTGCAGATTCATGTCAGTCATGTCCGTGAAGAACATATGAGTACTGCTGCAATCACCTGTGGTTGGAGGATATGGTTGATGGCATCGAGAGCTGCTGCAGGCACTCCTGCATGTGGCAGAGCAAGCGTGACGTTGTTGATGATTCTGTTGTGTTTTTCGGAGTTCGCAGCGATATCACTTGTACTGAGCCCGACCCACGGAGCAGTGACTGTAGTGTTTTCGTACAACATGGCGAAGCCCTTGGGTCTATTGGCAAGATCGCTGGACCCATTACCGTTCCTCGAAAGGATGGACCAATCAGATATGTATCTTTGGTAGTTATGGTAGCCTTGAGCAGCGTATTGGATCTGCATGCATGTAGTTTCGGAGTCGGTGTCCTCACTAGGGGCGATCGGAGTAGCACAATTTGCACCAAGATAGTGCACGTTGCCGAAACTGGTTTTGACAAGACCCTGCAATGATCTGTGTTGCCACGGTCCAAAGCGAAGACTAGGCTGTACAAGTGATTCAGATGCAGTAGTGTACAGCATGGCCGTCAAAGCCGCAACGACTGAAACCAGGCCCAGGACGGAGAGTATGCTTGACTTGAGCGCTTCAAAGTGAGTGATCATGGTACCAGGCTGCATGATCCAGCTCCTCATGTCGAACTCGGCAAGGGTGACACCACGCCCATGACTCTTCATGAATACCCTACGAGACAGAACCTGGCCGAGGAAGCTGACAAAAACAGTGGCAAACGACAACTCGATAGTTTTGGCCAGAAATGCTGAGAGGAGGAAGGCTTTTTCAGGCGCCAGTATCCCGCCTGTACGTATCCAGCTATATCGTGCGCCCTTCAACGAGATGACAAGGAAGATGCCAGACATGATGGTCGAATAAACCGCCAAGACCAGTATAGTAATCGAGAGCCAGTACCTTCGACCATGATGAAAATGCTGATGGGCAGCGCACGCATCAGTCGGTGCAAAGTCGTCATAGACCATCTTCAGAGAATCGGCAAAGCTGCGTCGATTGTGCAAGCGCCGGATATCAGGTTCGTAGGCAGTATTCTGCTGAAGACTGGACTGGAAACTGGTGACGCTCTGCTTCAAGGCCGGCTTCAAGCCCCAAGGCCCCATCTCATGAGTCTCGACGTCGAATCCATCCTTCGCGTCTGTCGACGATACCTTGGCTTCATTGGAGATGTTAATGCCCAGTCCCCGCGGAATGTGCTGGTATTCGTTGTAGGGCGTTGCTTCTGTAATGTCGTCTTCCTGATCTTTGATAGCCGTGTACTTTCCATCGTCGACGGACGCCAGACGGGCAAAGGTTGTACGTTGCCTCGGGGCACGCGGTGAATCATAGACAGTAGAGCTCTGTGACAGCGCCGGCGAAGGCCGCTCAACACCGTGGGGTGGGTTCAAAGGTTGCGATTGCTCCATGTCGGATCGTGGCTTATCACGCGGGAGACGTCGAAGGTAAAAAAATAAGAGGGAAGATGCTGCAGAGTGCTGCAACTACAGATGCATGCGCAAAAATTGGTGAAACCAGAGATGCGTCGGGAAGGATCGTCCGTGCCTTTTATGTTGGTGCAAAGGATGCGCTTGGCTGCAAAGTGTCGCAAGCTGCTTCGATAGTGACGGCATGGGTTGCTTTGATGCTTTTACTCTGCTCGCACCATGCGGCCTCGAATATCTGGCCGCCTTGTGTTGCTGGTCGGTGGCTGCATACTCGGTTCTTCATATGAAAGACGGCGTTCAGCTCGGAGAGCTGACATGCACCGAGTACCAACGTACCTTGATGATCCGGGGCCGAATGATTACCTTTTCTGGCCATGTCGCCAGGGTGCGGCTGTTGTGTCTTTTCCTCATGCGAACAATGGTCAAGGAACAATGTATCGAGGGCGTGCAGCAAGGTTGCGAGACTGCAATATTGCGGGACTTCTTTCGATCCGCACTCCAACATCACTTGATCCTGTCATGGTTTTTCTTGAATGCGCAAGAGACACTGTGATGATACCCTAGTCTCAGCCAGGCCTCGACAAAGCACAACAGACGATGCTGTGACCTGGTCGCAAAAACACGACGAGAATGCCCTGGCAAACCTTGGAAGGAGCCAGCTGCTGCAACATGCAAGCTTCCGCAGCCACAATCCGTCCAGAATGCCACAATCACCTCGCTACAGCGTGGATCAGGCGATCCTAATCATCTCTTGGTAATCGTCTTCCCCCAAAACCAATGCTTTCTTTGCAACAAAAGCACACTCAAGGCACAAAGATGATGGGTGACGGAGAAAAGAGTTTCACCACAAAAACCTGGCCAGCTTCAAGGACTTTGCGTATCTGACCTCCCGCGGGCGTAATTTTCAGGACAGCCAAGAAGCGGCTCCCCGGCGCAATCTAGCTAGACCCCGCTAGGGCCGCCCACACTTTCCTGAAGCCAAAAATTGCTATTCATAGCAGGCACATAACAAAGGACAGCAGCACGAATACAAAAGAATCAGCCTTGTCAGGTACAGTCGTATCTCGTGGGCGTCTTCGTTCCGCTGCAAGACACGCACGAGCTGAGTGGTTTCTCATGCAGGTCCCGCGGCTGCTCGAATGCACTCGTCACCGGTCCTTTGATTTCCCCCCGCTGTGAATTCGGTCAGACACTATGAGCAGTGCGAGAAATCAAGGCTGCGGACTATGGACAGGCTGTCTAACTGATAAACACGATGTGTACTTCCTTGTTACCTCTCTGTCCAAGCGAAAAAAGCACAATTAATTGTACTCCTGTACGTGTATCCACCCAGGCCTCCGTCTGACCACCAAGCACACCACACCTCTCATCAGCGCGGATATTAGAAGAAACAGAGAAAGCTGCCATCCTCATTCACGGGCATTAAAGTGGGGAAAAAAGAAAGAAATAGTTCATCCGCCAGCGACAATCGAAAAGCTCCTCAGACCTTTTCGTTGACCTTGCCGTCGGACGTTCTGTTTGCCGTGTGTCCATCCTGTGTCTTCGCACCGCCGTTTGGTTGCACCTCGGTGTTTCTGCGCTTCAGACGCACAATGAGTCCCTCTTGGATGACGAAGAAGCTGCAGAGCAAATCAGCACGGCATGCTTAATACCACGTCAAAATCAGGAATTCACGTACAAGGCCTTTTCCTTCAACGGCATATCCGGGTAAGCGAGCTCGACGTCGAAGTGCCGCAAAAAAGTCGGTACCATCTGCGTTTGATCAGTCCAAACACATTCTCGCTCTACTTTTGCAGTCGCAAACTCACCTTGAGCATCTCCATGAACGCAATATCTGCTTCGAGTCAGCCTGCCTTGCTTTCGGAGACTAAACGCACAAAAGACTCACTCTTGCCAAAGCACATGCGCGACGCGCCGCCAAACGTCAAGAAATATCGCTGCATCTCGGCTCTATCCCTCTTCAACCACCTCTCAGGGTTGAAATCGTCAACATCCTCGCCATACACGCTGGCAATGCGGTTTGTGACCCAGGCAGACGTGCCCACGACATGGCCTTGAGGGATGTATTTGCCAGCGATATGACAGCCACCCTGAGGCACAACACGCGGCAACAACCCACCGATGGCAGGATGGATGCGCAGACCCTCATAGATGACGGCCTGCAGAAAAGGCAATCTTTCCGCTTCGTCCATGCGCACGGGATCACTCAGTTTACCAGCGCGCTGCGCCTCGTCAAGCTCTTCGCGTAAACGACGCAGATGTTGCGGTTCCTTGAGCAGGTGATAGATGATACTCCGCAGACTGATGGCCGTGGTGTCAGATCCAGCGGTGATGTTTGCCGCCGCCATGGAAATCACGGCCACGTCGGTAACTTGATCCGGCTTCTCGCGCTGCAGCCGGAAGAACTTTTCCAAAATGTCGTTGCGGTCGGTGCCGCGGGCTTTGCGTTCCTCAACTTCTTTGAGCGCGCGCACCATGAGACTGCCTGTGCGGTTGGTGACGCCGAGCCAGTTGCCAATGTACGGTTTTGCCCAGTCGTGCAGCCAAAACAGCCAGGGCACTTGACCGACCCATGATGCGGATTGCAGCGTCGATTCTACTGATCTCAAGCTGCCGTCGTCGTGCTCGGTGTCCATGAAGCCAAAGCGCTTGGAAAAGGTGATTTCGCCAATAACGTCTGCCATCTCATCAGCTTCCATTTCCCTCTCTCACATCGTGATTGGGTTTGGATTTGCGAGGCTTACCGAAAGCAAACAGCTGGAACCACTTGCCGAGATCGATCTCGCCAACCATCTTCTCCCCCATGCGCTGGATGAAATGATAGATGGTGCTGTCGACATACGGCTCCAGATCCTTGAGCGTCTCCATGGCATATGGGCGAATGACCAACTTCTTCTGCGCGGCATGAACATGCGGATCTTGTTCGGCGAAGGGATCAAAGGTACGGTGACCCTTCAAGACACTGTACCAATCCGACTTGTGGAACTGCGACCCCGCGCCTGTTGCATCGAATGTGAGTCTGAATTCCGGAGGATTGCGCTGACAAAATGGAATGCACTAACCGTAGATCATTTTAATGCCATCCAGATCTGCGACACTCCTGTTGCACGAAGAAAACACCATCATCAGATTACGTTCATTGCCGACTAGAGAGAGGGAAAAGATATCAAGGTAGACAAAAGCAACATCTCGTTGGCGTTCCAGGACAAATCGGGGAAAAGGAGGCAGGGTGCTCACACTTGGGTCGGCGCAACTCGTACCAGCGGTCCATGGATCCGATGCAAACGAATCAACTCCCTATTGACGTCGCCCTTGCGCGCCCGGCGTATCAGCCAAAACTTCGACACACTGGCCAAGAAGGGTCCGGGCACGCCAGCCAGCGGCGCAAAGAAGCGCTGGTAGACGATGTATGCGATGGCGACGGCGCCAATCACCGATAACAGATAGTGGGTGACGAGGTACGCGCGGACGTCCAAAGACGGCGGCAGCGACAGCACCGGAGAGGTCGCCATTGTGTCTCGAGGCGTGCAGAGCGAGGTCCCGAGCGACGGGTTCCGGGACTGGGTGTTGCGCAGCGGGCGTGCGTTTGGGGTGAGTTTGGCGGTGGGAAATGCAAATGGGAATTGTTTGAGAAATAGAGACAAGGGGGGTTTTCTTATGTATGCATCCTTTTTACTATCGGAACGAGACATGGGCGATAACTAGTTTGCGACTATTTCCTCAACTCGCCAACGAAGCGAAGTCCCATCTACTCAAACTTTTCCGTCGACTCCGTTTCGCCAAAACCTCCGCAAAAAGAGCTGGGTCGCAAAGGAGAAAGAGTCAAGAGTGATCTTCACCCGAGACACTCTCTGTAATATGCAGCATGGCTTGATGATTGCGTATTTTGCGAGCGACAAAGAAGCAAGCGCTAAAAACTCCCGCTTGTCATTGGGCCCGCTTGCCCGCGTCATGCACGTTCCCAGGCGAACCAATCGCCAGATATTAATATTTAATCAATCAATCGAATCAAAAAAGCTGCAACCATCCATCTGCAGGTGCTGTGGAGAGGAAAAAAGAGCGATCAAAAAGCCAGAAAGAGGAGGGTGGGGAAGGAGGAAGAAGCCTGTCAAGTCAACCCCCAACTCCAACCCACCAAAACCCCATTTCTTCTCCTTTCGTGGCGTGCTTGCTGGGCTGGGCTGGGCGTGCTGGACTGACGTGCTATGTCCTGTTCGCTTATAGCGGCTACAGCCCGATAAATTCTATATAAGCTGTGGCTCGGGTGTCGTGGGCTGGACCGCGTCGCGCGCGTGCAGCGGCTGTTGCGGATATTCCTCTCTCGTCTCTTCTATCTTAAGCATGAAGGGATTCGCTTCCCACGAGACTGTGTTTCAACGGTGTTGAAGGCTTGATCATCTGATGGGCTAGGGTGTCAGAGTGAGTGTGCCGAGACGCAGTATACCGGTCACAACCACATCTTGAAACAGGAGAAATACTGAAAGACTGATTCTTTGGTTCACGATGTGCCCGCTGCAGTTGTGCATTACTAAAACTGACTCCAATTCAATCTGTGTCTTTTTTCAAGGTCGTGGTATCAGCTCACAAGCATAGACTCGGCCTTCTCAGTCGTGTGCCATCTAACACCAATTCCCAGCTCTTCGAACCTCGCGATGATACCGCGAACGCGCTGCGCCATCGAATCAATATCGCTCCGAGAAGCGTAGTGATCGACCTCCACGCCCCTCCATCCCGGAAAGCTTTTTGCCGACAAATCCTTCTGCATTCTCTCCAGCGCCTCGACAACTGAAGTACGAGCGTCAAAGATGCGAAGGTATTCCATATTCGGTGGCAAGCAACTGGTTGGAGAGTTGGCTTTGTCGAGCATGTCTTGGAGAACTTTCGCTCGCAGCGACAAGGTTTTCAGATCCGTAAAGTGTCGCAGCGCGGATGCCGAGTCAAGGTTTGTAAAGAGTTCTTCGAGATAGTGGTCTTTGCGGAGTACGAGATGTGTCAACGTCCTGTGATGCGTGAGTAGTGCTTCAAAAACCTCAGTCCACTGGAAAGCGCCACGCATGGGCATGCGTCCGCAGTGATTCCATTCAAAACTTTGCAACTCGGCACAGCTACCGATCAAACTTTTGAGATTCGAGGTACCGATGCATGTGCTTTGCAGAGCAATATGCTTGACAGACGAAGAGCGAAGCGGACACGTCCAGCGTTGTTCCCATGCCGTCGGCTCCGCACCGCAGCATTCTTTGAGCTCGAGGCGTTCAAGACTGGGCAGCCTCATAAAGTCTCCAGCATGCAGAGTCAAAAGAGCGTTGCCGCAGCCGTGAATCGACACTCGTGTGAGTTTCTCAAACGCGTGCATGCCTCTGCGGAGTTCTTTGGGCGTGTCAAGGGCTCTCTGAAGCAGCCGGTTGTAGAACAACATGCCCTCCGGATCTTCCCTTCCGTTGAGAGGCAGTTCATCTCGTTTGCCAAAGTGGAGTATCGAGACATTGGGAGCGAGATACAGAAGCAAAGCGAATGCAGGGTCCTCGTCATTCTCGGTGATATGATTATTCCAATACTTTTGCCGTGATTCCGAACCCATGAGTTTTCCAATGGCGGCGCACATGTCTTCGGCTTCGTCCCCGATCCATGGCAGTTTGCTCCGAGCCGACGGCCAGTCCAGTGGATCATTGGTTCGCCTGAACGCATGTACCAAGACGTTTTTGACACGCGGGCGAAGATCCGGGCGTTCCAACAACGTGCGTACAAAGAGCTTCAGATTTGCATTGACAAAATGCATGTCCTCCTTGCGAGCATGCGAAGACCTGTACACGTACTGTCCGTAAAAATACGTCGCATAATGGACGGGTTCCACGATTCGACGGAGCCGACGCGATGTCAGGCACAGCGATCTGGTAGCGGCCTGTTTCCACACCTGGAAGGTTGGCAGATCGGGTTCCCGAGGTCGCCGAGGGTACAAGAGGTGGCGCGCGGTGCTGGGCTCGACGAATCTCGTGCGGATCCCTTCGCGTCGGGTGGGCGCAACATCGATGTGGAAGTATTGGGAGATCTCCCATACAATGTCGTCGGGTAAATCGAGCAGACTTGCGGGCATGGCGATTCGTGAGAGATGGACGAGATGTCGATGGCCGGTGGTGAGAGGGAAGGGTCGTTGCGGGTGTGGCTTTGGCCGTTTCGTGTCTCGTCCCGCTCTTGCATGACCTCTACATCTACCGGCATGTCGCTTGTACATGAGTTCACGTGGGTTTCTCTATTCGGGACGGCCAGCTGATTCATCCGAAGGGTCGCTCGATAAGTCACTGCAGATTCGGCTAGCACAGGGGAAATATTGCATTGCAGCAGCAATGTCCGGCAAGCTGATACTGACATCCAAAAGCCGGCTGACAGATCTGAATCAAGAATAAAGCAATTCATTGTCGTTCATGGGTATCTAGCGCCTGTCCATTCCATCAAGTAGCCACAGGCTGAACATCACCGCTCACATCTTCTTCTTCTTCTTCGTCTTCTTCGTCATCCTCTCCAACCATCTCTGCCCCTTCCTCCATGGTGATATCCTCTCGTTCATCAACTTCGCCGTCAACTTCTCCGTCAACCTCACCTTCAAGCTCCTCCTCGTCATCGCCTTCTTGTCCGTAGTCTTCGCCCTCGCCTTCACCTTCGCCGTCCTGAAAACCAACGTCGTGCTCCTCTTCGCTGTCAGAAATCATGTCGCTGTCTCTGACAATCGACAGGTGCGAAGATAAAGGCTGAGCTTTGGAGGCAGAGAAGGTGGGATGGCCTTCATTGACGACATCTTCGTCCACGTCGCTAAGCTCGCTGTCGCTTTCGTCGTCTGCAGAATCGTGGATGCTACCCGAAACGCTGACATCGGCAGTGTCGACACCAGTCCGCTCAGCCGTCTTGGATGCTGGGCGACGTGTCTCGATCACCACCGAAACTTCCTGTCGCGAACGTGTGGGTTCATTCGGTGCGGGAGTGTTTGAGGCGGCGCCGATTCTGGACACGCAGGCTTCGGCGCACAGGCGTACTTCACGCCTGCCAACGCCAATCTTGCGGCGCGACTGTGTAGGTGCATCGCCTGTCGGTGGTGTGGCCATGCCTTCAGGGACGGATTTGGACATCGAAAGAGTCGGCGGCTTGACAGTTGCCTCTGGTGCCCCATCGACATTCATCAAGTGCGAAAGGTTCATCATAGGGTTTCGTTCTGGCATCGCTGCAGCTTGTTCCTTTGCTGCTTCCTGGCTCTTCTTCTCTTCCTCCTTGGCCTCTTCAGCCGTCCAAAGCTTCCGACCAACAGTGTCATAGAGGTATGCATACGCGTCGCCAATCAAGTCATCGATCTGTGCTGCCTTCATCAGACTGCCGTTGATCTTCTTGAGCTCAATCACCTCTTGCATGACCTCAAGAACAGGGTGGTTTGCGTTTGCAGCATCATGACACCACTTCTCGAGGTAGTCTTTGCGGCGGAGGAAGTCTTCATGATTGATGCCGCTGAAGATGGCGGTCTCTTGGGCCAGAGGAATATTTCCGTGGCGGCGGAGGACTTTGAGGTACACCGTGCAAAGATGTTGCCAGAGATTGCCATGTTCGAAAAACTCCGCAGTCTTCTTCCGGACACGTCGTGCAAGAGCGTCGAGCATCGGCCTGTCTTCCAGGAGCTCGAGAATGTTGATGAACATGTCAGCATATCGTGAAGTGTAGACAAAGTGCCGACCAGGCCGCTCATTCTCCGGCTTCCACACGTTCATCATCATAGTCTTGGTGAACATTTGTTGCATGAGTTCGTGCCTTGCAGCCAGACAATGTGATTTTTCGGTGCCATCGCGATATAGTATCCTCGCGGTTCTGTAGATCATACGATGATGCCAGTGCACCTTGTCTGCAGCACGAAGGCTCCTGAGGACCTTGAGAATGTATGGCTCCCATGATTCGAGGTCTGAGACGGGATCAATCTTGGCGGCATATGGGGTGGCCACGAGGATATTGCAACCTTCAACAGCCTATCCAGAGTTAGTGATATCAAGAAGAGCAGGGGTGATAACCTTACGTCAATGAACTGTCGAGTCACCATCTTGTGCACGACAGACACGAGCTTGTAGTGTGGTTCGAGGATTGGTTCACGTTTCGAATCCTTCTTCCGCGGGAGCAGGTTGATCGATTCGCAGAATTCATTGATGATGGCGTCAACGCTTGGCTGTTCGGCTCGGCTTGGAGCATTGCAGTACATTTTCCAAAGACATTTGCCAAGATAGAAATGTAGCTTCCACTTGTTAGGATTGATGCGTATAGCCCGGCGGAACAATTCTCGAGCAAACTTCCATGCGGCGAATGGAGTCAAGGCCTTGAAGGGAGGTACCTTCATGATGGTTTCACGACTGAGAAATCTCTCAATGTCTTCTACTGCAAAAGCCTTCATGCCGAAAGGCTCTCGGGAAGAGGAGTATATTCTCATAGCAAAGTCGGCATACATCTCGCCAAATTTGGCGCGGGTGTCTGGTCCTGGCTCGGCAGAGCGCATCGCCAGAGTAACAGCCATTGTGTAGCAGTGTATGGCTGCGCGTTGCTGTTGGACAAGCTCAGGCATACTAGCGTTCAGCTTGTCGGCAGACCACGAAACGGCCTCCTCGATCTTGGAATCATATGCCTGGGCTAGCCGGAACCATGTCTCCCAATTGTCCATGCTGTACTCGAGGTCTTGCATGAAAAAAGCAACGGCAATATCAACATCTTCAGTGGCGGCTGGACCAATACGCTTCTGCGCTCGGAACTTGCTCAATGCAATGTGACCCATCAGAAAGTACCAACCTTTGGACGCGAGCAGAGCTTGCTCGGCCGGTACAGGAGAAAGCTCAAGCTCACCTTCTCCTCGTAAACATCGGTACAGCTCCACGGGGTTGATGTGTGATCTGAGAAAGGCTCTGTAGACGTCGCGATTTCGGAGAATGGCCTCGGACGGCTTCTTGCGCACGATGATTCCATGCACCTTCTCGATCGTATCCTTGAGAGGATGCTTGGGCAGCTCGGTCATCTTGATTCTGGAGGCCAGATTCAACAACAGGTCTACAGCTTGCATTGCAGATGTTTTGTCCACGGATGCGTCATGCATGCAATTGTGCTCTTTAAGCGCATAGGTGGGGTTGAGGAAGCACTTGAGGCCAAACAAGTCGTACAGAATCTGGGCAAACTCAAGGTCGAGATCATCGTTCTGTTCTGCCAACTCATTGCGGAAGCGAAGCACTTCCGACTTGGCGAGCTTGAGGAAGATGCGGTTGGATTTGCCGCACAAACTTCGAGCACCCAGAACTTGATGGACTTTTCGCAGAAACTCGAAAAGAGGCTCGTTGGGAGTTTCGATCCTTTCCTTGTTCTGAGCAATACTTTCTCTGTAAAGCTTGTACATCAACGTCCATGACTGCGATTGCAGTTCTTGTAAGACATCAACAACGGCAGGAAACGACGGGAGCGGCAAACCATTGCCTGCGACAGGAACTTGCTTGACCCCGACCTCGATCTCATCACGAAGCAGGGTTGAAGCATGAAGAATCTTCTGCAAATCGATCAAGCATGTCATTGCGCTTCGGAGACGCTCAAGGTCCATGCAATCGAGGGCATCATCGTGCAATGTCATCGCATGGACGATCTTGCCAACGAGGTCGTTGATCAGGCGCATATACTTGAGCAGTAATGTCTGTCGCTCATGCAACGTCTTTTCCGAGTATGGAGCTGACTTGACATTGGCAAGGAGGAGCTCCATCACGCGAAAGTAGCAGCAAACTACCATTGGTTGATATTCGATGCCTTCGTAAGCCTCTCGTAATCTTTGCCAGAGGGAGACTTGCATGCCGATATTGCTGTTTTTCAGGAAATTGAGCAATTCAGAAGGAGCTGCCGCAGAACATTCCAAGAAGCCGTCTTCGGATTGCGAAGAAAATACTTGACTTTCCACTTGCACGACATCTCGGTGCAAAGTCTCAAGTAGTGGCTCAAGACCTTCAATAACCACGGTAAAGTCATTCTGCTCGGGATCGAATACTTTTGTGAAAAAGTCCTGCGTAGTGAGTCTGCTAAGCTCTCGGTCGATGGCTTCGATGGACATCTGTGGCATGACCGAGTTGTTTGGCAAGTCGATGATGGGTTCTCCGACGGCTCTGAAGATTGATCTCAGCTCTGACCAGCAGGCGATGATGTGCTCCTGAGATATGTCGTTGGAAACACTGATGTGATGGGTTGCCGTCCAGAGATAGCGCAGGTTGAGCTCGTCCTTTAAGCTCGGCAGCTTGAGGATACTGGATCGGAGGTTCATAGCATCTCGAGCCAGGTTGCCCCATCGCTCAGCGCGTTCTTCTTGGAGGAGCACGGTCTCTGCATCGACACCACTGTGCGGCTCCTTGACGAGCGAGAAGACATCTACATGCATTTCGAACAAGGTTTGAACGACTTCGATGGAGGGCAGAGCATCTTCAGTCTGCTCGGCCTCCAAATGGCGGAGGAGAGCCTTATCCCACCTCCGGACGTCATTCGCCAGCGTTTCGAAAATGTATGGGTCCATGGTGATGATGGTGCGGACCAGGAGCGCCTTGAAATCTTGCGACCATGTATGTCCGGAATAGCTTGAGACGCCAGATGGAAGCTCTGGGCGCAGACAAGAGCCACGTTCGGGATGAAGGAAGTAGGTAACCCACTTGTAGATGACCTCGTTGATGTGCAGAAACTCTGTATTTGTCCTTGTTATGAAGTGGTCGAGTTCGGCGTGAAGATCGAGATCCGGCTTCACTACCGTACGCGATTGAGATGGAGGAGCAGTTGAGAAACGACCACTCGGCTTGACATGGGCGTCAGAAGTGGTGTCAAGGTCGCTGTTAGCAAGAAGAAGTACCCGGGCCTGTTCGTCGGAGTACTTGTTGAGGAAGGTGAACATGTCGATACAGGCCAGCTCCACGCCTTCAACATCGACGTCATCTCTGGCAGCAGCATCTCGCAAGTCTTTGCGAGCGTTAGGAGAGACATCAAACTTGGGAAAGTCGATGTTCGTGAACAAGTCATCGAGGGATTCGAAGAGTTGGTTGTCGACGTAGTCAAGGTCAGCAAGAGCATCGTCAGCTTGAGCCGGGTCGACCATTGTATCGTCGTCCAATGTGCTTTGGTCGGCGAGAGACTCTCGTGCGCGAAGTCGTTTGCTCTTTGATCTTCCGGCGTCGGCAGAATTGTTGTCCAGAAGACCAGCGGCATCGCTCGAACGTTTGCGCGTGGGCAGGGTTGTTGTGGCAGCCCGAGGGGCATGTTCCGGAGCCTCGGCCTCGTTGAAGGCGGGAGGTGGCACGTTGGGCTGACCTCCGTCCAAGCCAGGGAACTGATCGGCGACGAGAGAAGACATGTCGGGAGGTTGAGTTGAAAGTTGGCGGGGAGAGGGATTGTCGACTTGGAGAAGCTCATTTTCGGGAGACTGCTGTCTGAGGTCAAAGGAAACACCCAGGCCTGGCAGGGAAGGACTAGTTCCTTGCTCCTCGGCCATGTAGTGGCGCACAAGGATATGACCAAGGTCATGCCAGGACTTGGGAGCGCTGAGGACGCGGCGCAGAGCGTGCTTTGAAGAGGAGGGCGGCGGTGGGGGATGTTCTCTCTGGTATGCGTGGATGGTGGAGTAGGTGGCGAGCTTCTGCTTCAGGATGCTGGACAGTTGTCGGCGCTTCATGGTAGACAGGGGAGCCTGCAGGATGGACAGTTCGTCGTGCAGCTTTGCGAGCAGCTCGCGCAGCTGTTGGCCGGCCAGAGTCTCGGAGATGCCAGGGATGGAGAGGAGCGAGTCGAGGCCCTGGGCGTCGTCATCCAGGACGGCCTCGAGGCAGAAACGGGCGATGCGGTGGCTGGCCAGCATTTCTCCGACGGCAGCCGAGCGTCTCCACAGGTCCAGATCCGAGTCATCCTTGTCTATGGCCTCGACGAAGCATTGCAGGGCGGCAGCAGAAGCCTCGACGATGTCGTCGGTGTTGGCCTGGGCGTCGGCGGTCGAGTGCAGCAGCTTGTGCTGCAGAGACTGTAGCAGAAACTGGCCGTGGTTCTTGTACGAGAGGTGGATGATCTGAGGCAGGGTGCTCGGCGCATTCTCTCCGCCGGTACTGGCGACATGATGGTCCTGGTGCGAGTAAAAGTCGTCGGGCTCCAGCTGGGGGCCGTAGAGCTCGAGGCGCTTCAGCTCGTGCTGGGATTCGGGGTACTGAAATATGTCCGAGGCGAAGAGGGCGCGGTATGCGTCGGCGGCGAGGGGGTACGAGGGGGGGCCTTCGGAGTGGTATTTGAGGGCGGCCTGGTAGAGCTTGAGGGCCTCTTCGATCTGGATCTCCTTGGTGTCGTCGATCTCGATGTCTTCTTCGTCGTCGGATTCGATGTTGAGGGCCTTGAAGGTGGCCATGGTGGTCGCTGGCCGTGGGTGTGGCTGGTGCTGCTGGTGCTGCGGGCCTCGCTGGCCAGGCAAATGTCGGGTCAACCAGCCTCTGAGAGCGATAGCAGAAAGAGCAATAGCAGAGAGAGCAATCGCGGAAAGAGCAATCAAGCTACGTCGGCCAATGGCGGCGTGTCCAGGCCGCGGGGGTTCTTGGCGTCGGGCGTCGGGCGTCGGGGGGGCACGCGTCGTCCGGCATCCGCGAGCGACGGCCGACACGACGACGGCCGACACGACGACGGCCGACACGACGACCAACCACGTCGCAAACGCCCCTCCTCGCTCGCTGTCTCGTGTCGCCGAGCTTTGCATTCATTCTTTTCTGTTCCATAGCAGCTGCTCGGCATCGCAGCCATGATCCAGACAGCTGTCCCCGAGTGCGTCCTTCCTGCCAGCCTCCCCCGGAGCCTGCCTTGTCGTCGCCCACTGACAGAGCCGCTCCAGGATCTTCGAGGACGAGTCCACGTCGGTCGTCGACGTCCGCACCGAGAATCTGCAGGCCCTGCGCGAATTGGGCCCGCCCGATCTCGTCCACCTCGTCAAGCAGCCCATCAAGTCGACGTCCAAACAGGTCGGCGTCTACCACCACGTCACCGGCACCGACGCCTCGTCCTCGGCCAGTCTTGCTGCCTACATCAACACCCTGACCTACTCGCCCCACGACAAGACCAACAAGGTCGTCTCCGGCCTCTACTGCTGCTACAATGCCTTCTCCCGCCTCGACATGCGCGTCCAGGTCCAGATTCCCGGCACCGTCGAGAGCTACTGCGTCAACGAGCGCGGCGACAAGCTCGAGGCCTCCGACGACCAGTGGCTAGAGACGTATCTGTGCAGCGTCCTGCGCGCCTACTCGTACGCCGACGACGGCTCCGGCGACACCATCAAGAAGATTGTCGGCGTCCGTCGCTTCAACCCCATCACAAACACAGAGGCCGAGCACAAGTTCCTCGATGCTGCCGAGCGTCTCTTCTTTGCTGGCGAGTTGCTCCTTCGTCAACTCGCAGCCACCTTCCACCGCTAACCTCATGCACAGGCTGGCAACTCGGCTCCGACCCCGAAATTCAGGTGCCCAATCTCGTCTCAAACCACCTCACCACCGGTCTCCTCAACTACATCCGCACCACCGGCCGCTACACCTCGGGCATCAACCTCTTCGAGAAGCTGCGCACCCGTGATCCCGAAATCTCGTCGCTCCTCGCCCGCGTCTACATCATGGGAGACGAGGAAGTCAAGGCTGTTCAGCTGCTGCGCGACGCCGTTCACCAGATGCCCATGGACTATCCCCTACTCGACTGCCAGGCCGAATACTGCTTGTCCAAGGGAAGAAGCGACCTTGCTCTGGAGATTGCAAAGCGCAGCGTCATTTCAGCACCCAGCGAGTTTGCTACCTGGGCAAGGTTGGCCGATGTTTACATTAGCCTCGAGCAGTGGGACATGGCCCTCTTGACCCTCAACTCCTGCCCCATGTTTACCTACCAGGACAAGGACTCACCGCGCATGCCCGAGCCAGCCCGTGTTTCACTGCCGCTTGCTCCTGAAGCCATTTGCGACGAGATTGATGACTCTGGTGCAATGGGCGAAGAGCTTGTCCACCCCAACCTTCGTAGACTGGCCGCTGCAAGCTACAAGGGCACCTTCCAAAAAGCCTACTCTCTGCTGACCGAAGTCACCAAGCGCATCGGATGGGACCACCTGCTCAAGATTCGCAGTCAAGTCTTTGTCATGGAGGAAGAGTACCGCCACGAAAGGCAGGCTGTCGTGCAACAAGAAGCCCACTCCCGCAGTGCTAGTACCACTGCTTTGCGCAGCCCTGGCCTTACCGATGGGCGTCCGTCGACTGCAGGCTCCGTCTTTACTAACAGTGAGGAACCGCCAAACTCGGCTGCTCTCGGCGACGATGTCTCGAAACCCTCCCACACTGTCACCGTTGCTCCGTCAATGGAGACTCCCGACCCACAACCTCCGCCGGCTGATCCGGCGCATTTGCAATACACTCAGTTCCAGCACAAGCGTCTGTGTGAGCGCTGGCTCGACAACCTTTTCATGGTCCTCTATGAAGACTTGAGAATCTACACCATCTGGAGGACCGAGGCTCAGCAATACAAGTCGCAACAACTCGCTTACAAAAAGTCTGCTGACGAGTGGGAGATTCTCGGGGACCTTGCAGACCGTCTACACAGACCCGACGATGCTGCCGAGGCTTGGGAAGCATGTCTCAACATGCGCTTCTCGCCAAAAGGAATGCGCGGTATCCTGTCTGCATACGAGCGTTACGGCGATGTACGGGGAGAGCTGGGTGCCTTGATTCGACTGATCGCCTGGCAATACAAATGGTATTCAGAGGTAAGGATGAGAATGTACGGAGCCCACACTTTGCAAATGCTAACGACCCTTGTCAGTTCTCGCCATCGCTTGTTCACGTCATCAGGAAGTTGATCGAGGAGGAAGGCGCCGTCAAGGTAAGGAGCATCATTCAGGCGACGTCTTTGCCCCAACATATCCTCGACTTGACACATCAATACGCCGGCTTGTGTGCGGCCTTCAGAAGCAGTGGAAGTGATACCTAAAGGGTTGTGGGGTCCCCTCAACGACACAGTTAGAGATGTGTTTCTTTTCTTTGGATCGGTCAAAAAGCATGTCAGTGTCTTTCATCTAATTCGGATGCCATGGTTCTGGCAGTCTTTTCGCATGGACGTTGTGTTGTCTCTGTGCCTGTGCTTCTCTTTTGGAAATCTGTGACAGGTTCATGCGGGACCACCGGCCACGGCTTCGGGCACCAGGCTTCGCTGGGTGTCGCAGCGACGATGCTTCACTTACCATACAGGATGGGCAAACCTGCAGTAGACACATGGAACCGGCTCTGCATGCCTACCAAAAGCAGCCGAGTCATCGTCACGAAGGACCATTTCTTTGTGGGAGTCGACGGCAGGGTCACCCGAGCAGCAATCGATGTCGGGATCTGATTCACGAAACTGGGTCCAAAGCCAGTGCGATTTATCGACGTTGCAGGCTCTTATTTTGTATCTTGATAGAGACTCGCGCGACTGTTTGTTTTCATGGACCACAAAGGTGCTTAGTCGACCGATCGCAAGCGTCAGCCAAGGGGGCGGAATAATAAACACCATTTTAGCCGCTGCCAAATCGGGGGTGTCCCGGCGAACTGGTGCCAAAGCTTTCCCCAGCTTTCAGAGTTCCTGCCAGCCGCGCGCCGCCCTGCCTCTTGTCGTTCCTCTCCCTTTCCTTGCTCTCTACTCCGTTCACAACCACACTCTACACTACAAGACAGCAAAAATGGTTACCCGCAAGCGCAGAGCCGAGGAGTCTGAAGAGGAGGAGCTGCAATCGCTTCCCGAGGACAGTGAAGAGGAAGAAGAGTGAGTTTCTTGTCTTGACGTCATGTCTCGTTGTCGTTGTCGTTGTCGCGTCTCGTCGCATGCGTGTCGCGCTACCCAAGACCAATTGGTGGCACCTGTTTGCTGACGGCCTTGATAGGTACGAGTCTTCCGAGGCAGAAGGCGACTTTGATGATGAGGAGGGCAGCGAGGAGGAAGAGGGCGATGCAAAGCCCGCTGCTGGTAAGTGCTGACTGCCTGTTTCTTCCTGTGCCACTTGCATCCACGGATGGCATACCACATCATGGCTTGTGCTGGATGCCTCACCCTTCATGCCCGTCAATTACTCCACGTCGACCAATGCACCCCGTCTACTCTACGTCCAGCACTTGGACTGACACAATATTCCCAGCCCCTCCCAAGGCCAAGAAGCGCAAGACAACCAAAGAAGAAGCCCCCGAAGAAGTCGATGACGACGACGAGGAAGCCGCCAGCGAAGACGACGTAGAAGGCGCCGAGCTGGAAGACGACGCAGAAGAAGCCGGCGGCGACTCTGACGAAGATGCCGAGGACACTGCTACCAAGGGCGGCCCTGCTGCTGCAGCCAAGAAGGCCAAGGGCAAGGACGTGCCCAAGGAGGCAGATCTCGAAGAGGTTGACGATGCCGAGTAAGGTGTTGTATGAGTTCTTGCACGACGTTGATGATGGGCTGGATGATCGGGATGAGGGATCAGGTGTGGATCTGGAATGGCTGGGATGGGAGATGTGGTTTCATCTGAGGCCTTGATGTAGCTTGACCAGATACAGAAGTGCGTACTCTCGATGCCTCGATTCCAATTGCTTTGGTCAGGGTGATTCGTCGCGAGTCCTCTCTTGAAGCTCCTTCTTTCGTGCAGCAATTTTTTTGATCGTCCTCAACCCTTCGTAACCCATTGGCATCATGTTCTCGTCTCCAATCCTCGAGTAACAGGATTGACAGCAGAATTCTGCTGGATTCGCGTTGCTCTGCCACCAAAGCTTCGCGCCACCGAGTCTCTTCAGTTTGCAGCGGGCGCAAAGGTGACGAACTCTTTCTTCATAGAGTACGGGTGAGTGTGTTTTCCAGGGAAGCTGCTCGCGAAACCACTTGTACCGGACACACCATCTTTCCATGAGGGTTGCCGATTTATACTCAGGCTCATTGTCGCGACGCCGCTGCTGGCTCGCTCGTCTCAGTATCGCACGTTGAATGCGATATTCCGGATCCTCTTCAATTTTTTGCTGATTCCATTCCCGCTGTTTTTCGGCCATCCTTTTTTGGTATTCGGGATCTGCACGTCGTCTGGTCTGTTGGCGTTTATTTTGTTTGTCCAGAGCCAGCCTTCTTAGGACGGGATCTTTGGGCAGCACCTGATTGGCACGACAAACGGAAAACAGACGCGACATTGACGGTGGCCGGAATGATGGGGTGAAGCCGCCGATGGCTTCCCATAGAGTTGACAGCATTGGGTTAGTTGTAGAAGGGGAAAAGACAGTGAGAGGTTATTCATATACACGTTTCATCAATTTTTACGCGACGACGTGTGGAATTGCGTGCATCTTTAAAGTGCCCAAGACCCTACACCTCTAGACCTTCACTCACATCCAGTCACCTGATTTCAAATCACACTTACCGCTGACCCGCATCCTACCAGCGCCCTTCAAAGTCGTTTCGAAAAATCACAATAATCGCGTCCACGGCAGGACTCGAACGACTGCCCTTTGCAGCTCGTGTCGCCCACTTTCCGATTCGAACGCAAGCGCCGAAGTCTTTTGAAGGCAGCCGAGATTTTGCCGTTGCAGACGCTTTCCAACCGCGCCAAAGCACCTTGAACGCCGCGCAACAGCTCGTCCCGCAAAATTCGCTACACCGACATCCAACCTCTCGCGACTCACCCGCGCACCCGCAGACTCACGCTCGGAGAGCCATCAAAGCGGTTCACTGTCTGGCGTGCATACCGCGGCTTCTTTTCTCGGAGTGTCGCTACACATATTGTTACATCCACGCCCTCTTTTTGCTAGGGTTCCGCCGTGTTCGCCGGTCGCATCTGCCTGGATGAGTTTGGCCTCACTGCTTTTGGTGTGTGAATTGACCGCCGCTCTTTTGGATTGATAATTCATTTGGAGGCTTCACTGCATACTGGCCTCTCCCTCGGACTCTTTACTCTGATACCACTGTCAACCCTCTTGTGATATACATTTCTTGCCTCATACATCATGCCTGGCGTGGCTCCCCCTCGCGCGCCCAAGCGCATCGCAGGTCTGGGACAAAGGAACGGCGCTTTCAAACCCATCCAACGCCCGGCTAAGAGATCAGAATGTGGCTGTGACACTCCTACTTTCGAAGTCATTGACGGCGCCAAGATTTGTCTCAACTGCGGTACCCAGGTCAGCGAGCAGAACATTGTCGCAGAAGTCACTTTCGGAGAGACGTCCACCGGTGCAGCTACTGTCGAGGGTGGCATTGTCAATGAGAATGCACGTCACGCAAAGACTTTGGGTGCTGCTGCTGCTCGCAGGTTGGGTGCGTCCATGCAGAGCAGAGAGGAGAGCGAGAACAATGGCCGCGAATCGCTACGTTTGTTCACTGCTCGACTCCCCATCCCGCCTGATGTCTCGGACAAAGCCATGGGTATCTGGAAGCTTGCCGCCAACAACAACTTCATTCAAGGTCGTCGTGCTGATGAGGTTGCCGGTGCTTGCCTGTATGCCGCGTGCCGTGCCAGAAGCGAGAATACGATTCTGCTCATGGACATCGCCGAAGTCATCTCCGTCAACGTCTTTAGCTTGGGCGACACCTACAAGAATCTCACTGCCAACCTCTTTCTGGAAATCAAGGAAGCCACCAGGATGATTGAGATTGAGCCTTTGATTCTCAAGTACGCCAGCAAACTTGAGTTTGGAGACAAGACACGTTCGGTCGCAGAAGATGCCGTCAAGATTATTCGTCGCATGAAGCGTGATTGGATTGTCACTGGCAGGCATCCTGCTGGTCTTTGTGGCGCCTGTCTCATCCTCGCCGCTCGCATGAACAACTTCCGTCGTACCGTCCGAGAGGTTGTCTTTGTCGTCAAGGTCGCCGATCTCACCATCACCAAACGTCTGGAAGAGTTCAAGCGAACCCGCGCCGCTTTCCTTCCCGTCAAGGACTTTCGCGAAGTCGGAGAGCGCATCAAATTTCAACATGATCCACCCGCCTTGTATGAGGCACAGTTGAGAGTGGAGAAGCAACTCAGGCTGAAGCGCAAGCGTGAGGCCTACGAAGCAAGCAAGCAGTCCTCACGTCAATCCTCCGTTAGCCCTGAGCAACAGTCGTCCCAAGAAGAGCCCGAAGCTGCTCAAGCCGCGAAACGCCAGAAGACATCAAGCGCCCGCAGCAATGTCGTTGTTCAGTCGGAGGTTCAGCGCGAGCCTCGTCGTGACGCCGATGGCTTTGTCATTCCCGACATTCCCATCGACCCTGCCCTTCGACGCAGCGCAAGCGTCGTTTCTGCCCAGTCCGATCGCGGATCATCAGCAACACCAGACCCCGAACAACCTCAGAAGACAAAAGCTGGTCGCAAGAAGAGGGAAAAGCCACCACCACCCCCTGCGCTCACCGAAGAAGATCTCGTCGCGGAAGAAGAGCTACAAGGAGAGATTGAAAACATCCTGCGCGAGCGTGAGTGCATCAGCTCCAAAGAACAAGCCGAAAAGGAAAAGATCGAAAACCGTGCCAAAGCCCTCGCCGAACAAGAACGAGCCGCAATCGCCGAACTCAATGCACAACGTCGCGCCGCTACAGGCCGCTCGACACGAATCGTCTCCGACAGCGAGATTATCGGCGAAGACGAGTTTGCCGACGACCCCGAAGTTGCCAACGCATTGCTCTCCGAAGAACAAGTCCGCGTCAAGGAAATGATCTGGGTCGCCCACAACGAAGACTGGCTGCGCGCACAACAAGCCAAGCAACTGAAAAAGGCACTCGAAGAGGCAGAAGGCAAGACTGGCAACACCAAAGGGAAGCGCAAGAAGCGCGGGCGCATGGGCGATGGCACTGTCCTTACCGAAGGCGGCACGCCCGTCGAATCCCCTGCCGATGCTTCACGGCGTATGCTTGAGAAGCGTGCACCAAAGGGTTTCTCGCAGCGCGTTAACTACGCCGCTCTGGGCAAGATCTACGGTGACCGCAGTCATGGGGAGAGTAGGGCTGGCAGTGAAGCTGCATCCACGCCTGCGCCAGAGAGTGTGCACGCGCCTTCTGAAGCCCCCTCTACAGCCCAGCAGAGTGGCTTGCCTACGCCTGCAGCTACTCAGCAAGTCGAAGCAGAGCCACAGACCAACAAAGACGCCGAACCCGATAAACCGGATGAAGAGATGGACGATGCGGGAGAAGAGGAAGAGGAGGATGAAGCCGACTATTGGCCTGGAGAAGAACAGCACTCGCCACAGTATGATGAGGAAGATGACTTTGAGGCTGCACAAGAAGACGTCACCGGCGATTTTGGCATGGGAGATGATGGCTACGGGGGCGGAGATGGCTATGATGATTATTGAGTGGCCTGTTGAAGGTGGGGGGTTTGCATGCAGTCGTTCGCTTCTGTGAAAAAGGGATTCGGATGTCTGGTAAGGCTGGCTGACCTTGCTTCTGACGCGCTGCTGCTGGCAGTTGTATATAATATCTATCAACATTTTCTACAATTCTTGGTGTCTCGTCTGCTGAACTCTGACGTGCGGGCTTTGACGCGAGTGTTGGCGGGGAACGGCAGGTTTAGCCGTCACCATGTCGCCAACGCTTTCTCCGCCAATAATTTCTCCAATTTTCGCTTTCAGCGCTCTTCAAGCTTGTCTTCTTCATCGAGCTCCATCATCTCGTCGCAGCGGTATGTCGCTTATCTGAAGCAGTTTTGACATGCGCCATTTCCTCTGTCGCGACTCTGCTGTCACCGCAACAGCCCCAAGATTTGCGATATCGACCACGTGGAGCGTATCGTCAGTCCTACGAATTGATCGCGTTTCACGATGTAGCCTTGTAAGCCGATGCCAGTGTTTGCTTTTGTGACTTCGATGGTTGTAGGCTTTTTGATGATGGATTTACTCTGGTGGATTCACGGTAAGGCTCGATGGTCGCGGCCTTTTGGAAGCTTGAACTGCGTGACGAGGATCTGTTGGCTTTGTAAGTGGTTGAAGCATACGCATGGTTTTGGTAGGTGACGAGCTTTTTGATCTGATGTGGAGATCAAGTATGGCCGGTCAGTGTCGCAAAAGAACTCAATTGACAGGCCGTCGCGTTGTTTGAGCCTGACTTTTCGACCGTCAAGCTTTCCGGATCATGACGGTGAGGAGCTTTTGCTCCGATTTGACTAGAGTCAGAGGATGGTGCATATATCTTCTCGATCCCCATACTCTGGCCAGTTGTCCTATATCTCTGCTCTACGTCTAAGCAGAGCCAGACAGCCAGTCATGACGCCCGATCCCGAGAAACCGGATCTCCGAAGCAGGCACATCGAAGCGACAAGTTATATTGAGTCTCTCACAGAGCCCATTGTGATAAGGAAGTGGTGGCAGCTCGGAGGCAAGGATCAAAGTCATGTCTCTGTCGATGTTGGCTACCGCACACCTTCTCGCATTTCATCGCTGGCTCACGAAAACTTGAGGGCTGATTCAAACATCGGATATGCCCCTGAGAATGCCGAAGACTCCCAGAAATACGAAATCGTTGAAGGTTATGAGGGAGCGCACCGCTTCGTGCCCGACGCAGTATGGTCTGTTGCTGAAGAGGATGCTTTGTTGAGAAAGGTAGACATGCACCGAGCTGATTTATGGCGTGTCATGCTGATTACTCGAAGCTCGACTGGCGGATCGCACTCCCGGCATGCCTTATGTTCTTTGCGCTCCAACTCGATCGAGTCAACGGTGCTCAGGCCCTGTCGGATCATCTACTCAGTACGTATCGCGTTTGATGCCATGTCTGAATATTGCTGAAGCTTGTTCAGAGGACCTCAAGCTGCCACGCAGAGATTTCAACCATGGAACGACCATCTATTTCTGCTCGTTCCTGGTCGCCGAGTTACCTTCGCAGATGATTGGCAAGAAGTTCGGTCCCGATGTTTGGATCCCCATTCAGATGATCGCATGGTCCATCGTCGCCGCGTCTCAGGCAAAACTTACCGGCCGCGTTGATTACTTCGTCACGAGATTTCTCCTCGGTCTGCTCGAAGGCGGATTTGCTCCCAAGTACGGCAACCCAAACAGACTTGATCATTGTCGCTGACAATCTTTGGCAGTGCCGTCCTTTACCTGACATACTTTTACAAGAACGCCGAGCTTCCAAAACGCATGTCCTGGCTCACGACCGCTTCGCAGGTGACGACCATCGTTGCAGCACTCATGGGCTACGGCATCCTCCACCTTCGAGGCGACACCGGTTTGAAACAAGGCTGGCGGTACATGTACGCAATTGAAGGCGGGATTACTGCCTTTATCGGCATCCTTACATGGTTCTACCTACCCGCATCACCGACACAGACAGCGCGTCCGCGTTCCCTCCTCCGCAATGGTTTCAGAGGCTTGTTGCGACCAAAGAAAGGCTGGTTCACCGAACGCGAGGAAGTCGTCATGGTGACTCGGCTTCTGAGAGACGACCCGGAGAAGGGAAAAATGCACAACCGACAAGGTCTCGACGTGAAGCTGTTCTGGGAAGCAATCACCGACTACGATCTCTGGCCCATGTACTTGGTCGGGCTCAGCTGGCTGCTCCCAATGATTACACCAGGCCTGTACTTTCCACTCAGCCTCATCGCGCTGAAATTCAGCACCTTTGACACCATCCTCCTCACGATCCCCGCCTGCGTCCTCTTCATCATCAACACAATCTTTTGGACCTGGGTGTCGGAGAAGATCAACCAACGCCTTTTCTTTGGCCTCCTGGGCCAGCTCTTCGCGTTGCCGTGTCTCGTCGCTCTCGAGCTCCTGCCCGAGCAGTTCGCCCACGCCGCCTGGGTCAAATGGACTCTCTTGACTCTTTTACTCGGCTTCCCCTTCTCGGCTGCCATTCTCGTGGCACTGGTCTCTCGAAATGCGGGTTCCGTGCGCACGCGCACCGTCGGGACTTCCCTGTACAACATGTCGGTGCAAGCGAGCCTGGTCTTTTCGTCTCAGATCTACAGGGAAGAGGATAAGCCTTTCTACTACCGCGGCAACAAGATTTTGCTGGGCATCTTGGCTTGGAATGTGCTTTTGTTTTGTGCGGCAAAGGTTTATTATACACGGACGAATGCGAGGAGAGATGGCAAGTGGAATTCTTGGACTAGGGAGCAGCGGGTCGAGTATCTTGCTATGACTTCGGATCAGGGGAACAAGAGGTTGGATTTCAGGTTTGCTTCTTGATATTTCAAGTGGCGCTTTCGGTTCTGATATATCTGAGATGATGCAGGAGTTGGAGCAAGCAAGGGAGAGATATGTGGGAACGCAATGTAATGAGGGAAACCACCGCTAGTACAGCATGGGGTCAACGATTGAACAGCATTTTAGTGACTTTGGTGAACTTGACGGACGTTGCATTAGGATGAGTGCCGGGAATAGCGACGGGAATAAAGCTATCTCCACGTGGGCCTCTACTAGCTTTCATGTGGAGAAGCAGCTCGCTCAACGGCCTTCGGATTTGGAGATGTAGGGGCATCATGTTTTTCTTCAAGGGCTACTTCGACATGATGACGTTCTGTCTTCCTCCGCGGAACCAAAAGCTTGAACTTCAGGATGTCACTCCTCGTTGCGCCCGACTCGTGTGATATCTCGGATCGATGTAACGGACACTGGAAAACCCATCGTCGCTTGCCAATACTGCCCGCGGAGCCTCGAGGACTAGCAATGGCTGCATTCAACCACGCTAAACATTCTATTGCCAAGAGCTGTTGTAGAGAGACACAGCCTACTGACGTGGATGAGCTGAGGATGTAAGCATGCACTCATTTGCCTTACGAAATGCTGCGAGCACCCTTTGTGGCGGCTCCGTCAACATCTCTCGTCCACCAATCTTGGCCGGCGGACTCGTCTGGTTGAAGCTGTAATCATGTTCGCCATCCAGATCGGTGCTGGGCTTTTACCCCCAATACTTGTTGGTATTGTAGCGTATGTTGTATATGTTGTTATTGTACTGCTATGTGGTGAGAACACTTTTGCCTTGCGTATCCCGATGACCGTGCAAGTGAAGACCGCTAACGCCAGGCAGTCGACGTTTGGATCGCTCCTCCGCCCGGACAACGACAGCACCTTGCATCTGCAATTGTGGTGCTGTGCATTTTCTGTCTGTTCCTGATCCTCATGGCCGCTTCGTTCTTCCGGGCAATCTATCATGCCTACTCGGACCCGGGCGTTCTCGCCAAAAAATCCTCGATCGACCTTGAGCATCCGAAAGCCATGTGGTTCGAGCGCGTACGTGGCGTACCGCGCAAGATCTATGCCGCGCCGTCCCTGGAGCACTTCCACTCCCAATCCTTCTTCGAATGTACCGAGACCGGATCCCCATTGTGGTGCGAGTCCTGCGAGTGCTGGAAACCAAGTCGGGCTCACCATTCCCGCATGCTCGGCCGCTGTATACTGCGATTCGACCATTACTGCCCCTGGTTGGGTGGCTACGTTGGGCAAGGCAACTTCAAATTCTTCTTGCAATTCTCGAGTTACGCGGCCCTGTTCAGCCTTGTCACCCTAATCTCGATAACGATACCTTGGAACCATGGAACACTCGACGAACACGACGCAACCACGCATTGGGGTCTAGCAGTAGGCTTCGCGGTCTTCTTCCTGTGTCTGGCAGGCGGGACGGGTCTGAGCGCCATATTGCTTGCATGTGCAAACCTCACCACCATCGACAACGCCAACCAGAAATCCAAAGTGTGGACTGTCGCCGTACGCATACCGCCGGAACTCAAGAACACGGCGCCGGATGTGACAAAGGTCGTCACGCCCCATCACATCTTTGCAGTGGTGCAGACATGCCCAGGCGGGAATCCGTACGACGCAGGGCTTGCTGAAAATTGGAAGCAAGTCATGGGCCCTCGTTGGTGGCATTGGTTTCTGCCGACGCGAAACGTGGATTCAGTCTTTGGCGGAGACACTCGAGCCATCACGCCAGCCGTGGGAGCTGCACTGCAAGCGGCCGGTCTTGGATTCCCTGGGCCTGACGACTTTACGCGCTGGGAACGCGTGAGGCGGAGGCAGAAGGCTTTTCCTCAATTGCTGGCTGCGGCGGGAGCGCCTCTCAAGACTATAGCGACGTGGAGGCAAACTCGGCATTGCGCTTGATCGGTGTGGCCGCTGATTGATAGGTAGATTTCGCGATGATTACGGTAATCGATTGACTTGATTCGAATGATGAAAGACCTGCTTTCTGTCGGCACTGGTTGATGTAACCTTTGGCATCAAAACTACCCTGTAGAAAGTGATCAAGTCGGAAATCAACGACACATCTCGCGCGGTCAATAAGTCACTGGAACAGTAGAGCTTCAGAAGCGGCAGAGCTTCTTGGTCATTGGCAAACAAGAAACAAAGCAACAGCGACAAAAGAAAAACAATCTAAACGTGCTGACAGGCAGCCGCACAACAAGGCATGTGACAAAACAGAAAAAGAAAGAAAAAGAAAACAGGCCAAGAGCGACAAAACAACCACCGACCAGCGGTGTCAAACGAAGAAAAAACAGAAAACAGAAAAAAAAGGAGAAAGGCGAGAGATGAGGGAGTCCGGTTGTTATCCTGGTTGGCCGGTACCAGTCTCCAGAGTTGGCGAATGGGTGACCTCCATTTCTTGATCTGCTTCAACATCATCAGTGACCTGACGAGGAAGCAGAGACAACGGTGCAGGGTACAAAGCAGAGCGGGGGACGGCAAGCTGCGGACGGGGTGCCAATCGGCAAGGCACAGCAGTGTATGGTAGGAAGGCCGACTTACCAGGCTCAGGCTCATGCAGTCGAGCTCTCTTGGAGACGGGAAGAGGGTCCGAAGACGACCTCTGGCGGCGCCCGGGGGAGGGAGGGGGCGAGGACGGCGGCAGGGGCTGTTGTTGTTGTTGCTGCTGCTGCTGCGGCGAAGAGGGGGCCGGGGAGTCCTCCTCGAACAGAGGGTCGGAGGAGCGACCCAGGTCGAGCTCCCGCATCAGCTCCCAAGGATCACGGTCGTTGATCCAGCTGACATCGTAGAATTGGGCATTATCGGGCTGCTCCTCGCCCATGTCTTCATCTTCGGGCTCGGGGTCGGGCTCGGGCTCGGGGTCGCCCTCTTGGACCTCGACGAGTTCCCTGTTAGGACCCAGTCTCCAGGTGGTCTTGGGCTGGATGCCCAGGCGAGAAACTGCTTCCGAGAAGCGGTTGGCCTCGGCGACGGTCAGACCAAAGGTCGAAACGATCTTCTTGGGTGCCATTTTGATTGATTGGATGCACGAAGTTGATCAGGGAAGATCGGGAGAAGCGGAGATGAATTCACGGATTGCAGAAACCCCAGCGTCGAGGGTTGGCGCTCGAAGAAGAAGGTGCTGCTGCGTTCACTGCGCTCTCACCGACTAAGTCAAGCCACGCACATTCATCCTGACTTTTGGCACATGGCAATCTTTGAAGAACGAGCTCCGGAGATCCGTCACTCGGGCGAAACCGATAACAACCAGACGACACAAACGCACCGTCGCTGGTGGAAACACAAACCCTGCCCTTTGCCCTCCCTCCAACCTCTTACCTTCTTTGTCATCAAACATTTCTCACCATGGATCCCAACCATGCTGCCCTCTGGGAGGACTTCCGCGCCAACCACATCTCTGATGTCCTCGTCCCTGCCCACCTCGCTGCCAACTTCACCAACCTTCTCGACACCAATTTTCAGCGGCACCCCGTCGTTGTCTCTGCTGCCATCGCTTTTGTCTCGCTCAGTCCCGCTTGGATCGGCCGTGGCTCCAGCGACGGCCTCCTGGAAGCTCTCTTTGCTCGGATGAAAACATTCCAGTACGACGAGATGACTTGCCAGGCCCATTTGCTCATCGCCATCATCATCGGCCCTGCTCTTCTTCAGCATGCATCTCTCGGCTCCAGAGATCAACTGCCCGCAAACATCTGGGAAGTTTTGAAGGCCGTCACTCTTCACTGGGCCGCTCTTGATCGCATTGCCAACGTCCTCGAAACCAACGCCGACGCTCTCGCTCTGTGCAGAACCACTGTCCATCACGGTCATGCTCTCACCGACAAAGAGCTCAAGGATATGCAAGCCGTCAAGAGCCTCTACAAGTACATCGACTGCATCCCCGACGACTCTCTCAACAACAAGGCCGCGACCCTCAAGGTGGAGATGAAGAACGCCGTCTTCGACCTTTACAGACTGGACATCACCCGCAACCGCGCCGCAGCACAGCAGCACCCTCCCACAAACAACGACAAGGAGCTCTTCCAATGGCTCAGCATGAGGGAGTACAGCGACGACTTCTGGAACCACGTTGGCGACGAACCCGCCTGGAAGCTTGTTCTCTGCCACTGGGCCGCCATGATCCGCCAGCGCAACAAGGTGTGGTACTTCAAGGGCTTCTCCGGCCGCCTTTTCAACCAAGTCTTGAGCGACATTCGCGACGACAAGACCAACTGGCGTACCATCAAGGATGCCTGTGGCCAGCTTCAGTTCCAGCTGACCGGTCCTCGAGACTTCAACCAGGAAGTCGACGAGTCTCAGTGATGGGCATCTGGAATATGGTAGGGTGCACAAAGGGGCAGCTATCGGGCTCGGATCTCGAGTTGCACCTTCATGTTCGTCGGCTTCAAGTATTCATGGCTTGAGCTTGGTTCATGTATAGTAGCAAGCGCGAAAGAGCTGTTCTTGCCGTTGGAAACAGGGTAGTCGAACATGGCGTTTCAGCAGCCTCAGGTTTGTACTCTGCGTGCTTCGTAACAACATCGTCCGCATCCTCCTCCATCAAGAGAAATCGGCCCCTGCCCATCGTTGAAAGGGCTCAGATACCAAGCCAACCAATGTACCAGCTTTCTGTGATGATATCGTGCACGATTGATCGTCTGACTGCCCCGATTAGCATGCCTCCACCACCATTCAAGAAAGCAAAGGTCGATCCCATCAGGCCATCCAGCAGACCGCGGCTGGCGGCTACCCGTCGCCCACGCGCCCAGCCTCTGGCGCTCGCCACCAGGTCACAGGTGGCTTCTCAGCACCAGCAACAGCAGCAACAGCAGCAGCCTCAGCAACGCCGCGCCAGGCCACAGGCGCAGGCCCAAGCCCAACAACCCGCCAGGTCACAGGCGAGGTTCCCTGCAGTCAAGCAGGAAGAGGAAGAAGAAGTAGAGGGAGAGGACATCGAGGATGAAGCGGTCGAGCCGTCAGCTTCGTTCAGGCTCGTGGCTACTCAACAGCCGGACAAAGAGTTCTGGCGTTGGAATAGGCTTCTTGATGCTTTAGATGAACAATTCGGCGTCGCCTGGTCAATTGACCATGGTCTTCCTGATTGTGCCGACGTTGTGTCCCCCGACGACCTTGACGGTGCTGCTCTTGCTCGGCTAGATGACCCGGAGGGCGTGATGGAAGCGGTCTGGTTCAAGGCATTCGTGATTGGATTCTTTGGAATCCGCTGTGCAAGAAAAGATCCAAGACCTTGAAGCGGTTGGTGTTGGCAAAGCCTTTATTTTTTGTATTGATCATTTGAGTATGGTATAATGTTGACTTGACCTCTGCATTGACCTTTCAGAACCATCGATGCATCATAGCCCCCCAGTGTTGTCGTCGACGGCCGCGGCTTCGGCTATTCCTGCACACAGATTCCTGTCCTGTTTAAACCCTTCTTCCTCCAAAATTCTTCTTCTCTTCTTCATTCCGCTCCAACCCACTGGTTCCACTCCAAGCCGCTCCTCTTGCTTTGTACATTATGCCTTCGGGCCACCACCTGCCGAGATCGTGAAGCCCAAGATGTCTTGCGAGAACTGCGGCCTCGTCGGCCTCGTGGTCGCATTGATTTCGAATACAAGCACTGCAAGTCTTTCATATTCACTTTTCCTTTGCTGACAAGATGCACATAGCTCTCTCAGGCCTGCCGCAACTGCTTGGAGGAGGGCACAAGGCCGCCGAGTGTACCAACGAGCGTGTCATGGTCTGCAGAAACTGCAACGAGAAGGGCCACTTCAAGATTCAGCCCAACCACTCTGGCTCGCTGCCCCAACACCTATGACATTGCCGAGGACTGCGCTTGTGGTCGGCCGGTCAACATGGTCAGTTTCATCCTCTTCCACTTCTCATATTTCGATGACGCTGACTCTGATTCAGGACAACGTCGAGTGCGACAACTCTGACAATATGATCTCGGACTGTTATCAGAGCTTTGGTCTTGTCTGTCTGTCTGTCTGTTTGTCTGTCTGTCTGTCTGTCTGTCTGTCTGTCTGTCTGTCTGTCTGTCTGTCTGTCTGTCTGTCTGTCTGTCTGTCTGTCTGTCTGAACTCATGTCTTGATCACACTGTATACCATTGTCTTCAAGCCTCTCACTGGGTTCATGATTTCTCACCATTCTTCTTTGCGTGACATCATCATCATGTATCTCCGTGCTTCACTGAGGCTCCAATGAATCGACTCTGTCAACACGGGCGTCATTTGAGATATCGCTCCGGGGGTTGTTCCTGACGGGTAATAGCACCTGCGGTAAGCGAGGAACACGGCCTGACCGAGGTGGAGTGAGGTGCAGGCTGGCAAATTCGAGATGGAAGGCCTGCAAGGCTCCAGTGTTGAGTACAACTGCGACTGCTCCTTGCAGGTGGCGCTTGTCGCTGTGCGTGGATGACCGATAAGCCGGATGAATGGTTGGCGCGTCGAGGATACGAGTAGAGGCTGATGTTGAAAACAGTGATTGCGGGGGCAACTTGGAATGAGGGCCGACCGGAGCAAGGTTTTGACAAGTGCGACGAGATGCGACCTTGCGGACAAACTTGGGCGGCTGCAGAAGAGCTTGCCGACAGATGAACAACCAGACTCTCAGTGAAGTGTCTGGAACCGGGGACGTCGAAAGCAGTCTACAAGCTCTCCAGTAAGCGTCAATACTGACATCGGCAGTATCTTCGCCGGTGAGAGCTCCTTGGGCAGCACTCTAGTTGAGCAGTACGGACTCAGACGCTCACGATGTGAAGGCGATGTAGCGGAAGCTTGAATGTGCCAACGTTTATATACCATGAATTTACTGGTCCCATCAGCCGGCCACTGGCTTGCTGACACGGGGCCATAGTCATAGCGAATTCAACATTCGGGGCTATGGTGCAGCGGCAAAGCGCTCACAAAATGAAAATTCACTCGACGATTGGCGTTTAGTATCTGAGCAAACCGTGCCTTGCAAGGAGAACAAATCGCGGTGGTTTTCCCCCGGGAGGGTTTTTTGCTCCTCAGACCTTCCTTTTTGCGTCTGTGATTTTGCTGCTTCATTGCAGGTCTACTGTTACGCATCATCGTTGTGTCATTGTGTAGTTGTAGAGCCTGTTGATCTTATCTTGGAGATTCTGCGGAAGATTACGATGGCTTTGCAGATAGCCGAAAGGTCGCCAGGTCGAGCCCCGCGAGAAGCGTTCTTATGGCTCGCGAGAAAGATAAGGGCTGTTTCAAGCGGACCTGCCCAAGGTGAAGCCGAAGTGAGGGCCAGAAATTAGTCGTCGGCCGTCTGGAGTTCCTAACTTCCTGTCTGTATTCCGCCGTAACAACTCGCGCCGCTTCTCGTCCCTCGCCCTGTTCTCCTGTCGTCTTCGAAGAAGAAAAAGAACAAGAAGCACCTGCCATCTCGTCAGTACAAAAACGTCATCATTGATTCTGTGCGCTTTGAACTGACTATATACGCGGAACCAGCATCAAAATGGTCCACCGCAACGACCGCCACAGCAACTCTGGCTGGACCGCCAATGAACGGACCAGAATAGCGTACGGCTATTACTGCGCCGGCCTGGGTCCCCAGGGCCACTACGTACTCGACCGCAACAACGACCTCGTCTGGGTCAATGAAGGAACCGCCGAGCCTGGTGCTGAGCAACTCGCCCCTGAAGACGACGACGATGACGATGACGACGAGATGACCCTCGAGGCCATCATGGCCATGGACCAGCTCTTGTTTGGGCCGCGCCGGGAGGCTACAGCCCCCGAGCCACCCAGCTACGCTCCCCCGTCCTCGCCTCCTCTTCTCTCCTCTTCCGCCCCGGCCTCCCCTACCACTCCGATCCTGATGTCGACATCGGGTGAGGAGGAAGAGAGCACCCCGGCTCGCTCTGCAAAGAGAGCCCGCACAGGTAACGTGGCTTTGGGTATGCTGGGACCGAGATTGGTCTGATTATACAAGGACCCTGGCTAATTGGCGTGTCAGACCTCGACGAAGGAGAGTCGGAGAAAGGTTTGGTCGAAGAAGACCACCAGCAAGCAGGGCCACAGGGTATGGGAGAGCCAGGCAATTGACGCTTCCCAGATGTAGACCGATTTCAGAGCAGTGAAGGATTAAAGCTTGTACAAGTAATGCCAGACCTCCGACCACCGCGTGACCTTCCTTGTGCATTGTCGATATATATTGTTTGCTAATTTTGTTTGCCTGTCTTGATTGCTATTGTCCTCGATCTATCGTTATTTTGGTGGGCAGCACGCGGGAAATCCAGACTGCTTCAGGCGAGCGCGTTTCGGAGAATTCTTGAACATTTCGCCCTCCAGAAAAGTCGCCAGTCGCCAAATATTCGCCGCCAGACATCCACCATCGGCTTTCACGCCCAGCATCCACCCCGGCATGTACCACAGCCACATCCTGCGGCTCATTCGCTGTCTCCCTTGCGAGAAGGCCGGCAATGATGATTGCGACAAGGTCAACCTGGATGCCACGCTTGGTTCCGCTTGCACTTTTTGCTCGACCAGCAACACGCCATGCGTCGGCAACGATGGTTTGTACGCGACCATATGAGTAGAAACCGTTGTCAAGCCGTATTCTGTTGGTCTGAGACAAAGCTGACCTCGTTACGCTCCAGGCTGTGCGAGTTCCGCAATCTCAATCTCGATGAGATAGTCCCCTCCACTCTTCAAGAAAGGTTTCTCGCCCTGTTCGACAGCGAGTCGCAAGAATACCCTGGATTGATCATCGCTGCTCTCGCCTACATGTCGCTGATCCCCCGCAGCAACCGTCAAGAACATTGCCGTCCCCTGTTCAACATGCTGCTCGAGGCAAAGAAGTCCATGCCTCTCTCGGAGAAGACTGCCTGCGCCTATCTCGTCCTGGCCATGATCGAAGGCCCCTTCATACTCCAGTACCCGGTTCAAAACCACGTCATCACACTCAAGACCAGAATCACCGGTGTCCTCGCTTCCATCGCCAGCACTTGGGCTGGTCTTGATCGTCTGCCGCACATCAGCGCCATCCAGAACAACCCCGATGCCAGAGCCCTCTGGGCAAGCCCTACACACTTTGGTTCCCCTCCAACTCAAGCTCAAGTCGAGGACTTTCAGCCGGTTCGCAGCATCTACGCCCTTATTGGCAAGATCGCTGATGACGAATGGGGTGCACGTACCGCCGAGATCAAGAAGCACATGAGGCTGGCCATTTTCGACTGCTATGTCCTCGAGTCTCAGCAAACCCGCGCCATGCAACAGACCCGCTTCCACACCAAAAACGACAAGGAGCTCTTGCAGTGGCTCAACATGTCAAACCACCCATCTGACTTTGGTCGCTGTGTCGAGAACAACATGGTCTGGCAGCTCATCGTCTGCCACTGGGCCATCCTTTGCCGCAAGCGCAACGCCAACTGGATCCTGCACGGCATTGCTGGTAACCTGTTCAACCAGGTCTGGAAGGGCATCCGCCACGCCGGAGACAGTGGGAGAGTTGGAGAGTGGATTGACTGGAAGGAGGGCGCTCGTCAACTCTCGGCCGAGCTTACTGGCTTCTCTGATTGGACTGCTGATGTCGATGCGGATCAGTGAGTGTCTTTCGCGTCTTCTGGGCATCTTTCTGCCTGATGCAGAGTGTGCAGCAACAGAATGCGTAACCCCGTCTTCTTCCAAGCTCTCGTCCTACCGGATCACGGCTCACAACAACTCTGGATTTGCGTCGTCGCTTTCGCGTCTTTGATATGAAACCCAGCGCGTTCATACACGCCGCCTCTCACCGATAGCTACGCGAGTCTCGTCCGGTCTGCCGTTCTGGCCTCATCGCCGCTTTACCTCAAGCTCATCTTGTCTTGCTGCCGCCTTCCTTTCGTCACCGCATCGGCCCATCGCCCAGACCGCCAATCTGTTGCACTTTGGTCTTCATCCAAACGAGCGGCAAGCGCAGTGTATCTTGACATGGCCGGTTTTGCTCCCCGACACGTGCTCGTCAATATGCTTGTCGTACCATAGAAAGAATACAAATGGGGTTTTCTCTCTTTTCTGTCCCAACGCCTTTTGCTCTTGACCATCATGCAATCTGTCATCGTCCACCTTGTCAGAGGGCCAAGCCAGGGTCCTACCTGTCCGCCTCTACATCTTTCCTTTTGTCTTCTACCTCACTCTACCTGATCACCACTCGGGAATTCTACGATCCTGACCGTCCATGATTACTTGCACGGCCGACAGACGCTTGCGACATTCAATTCCGTACCGTCACGGAGGCTCTTGTTTAGAAATAACAGGGAGTCTCGTCAATTCACAGTCACCTCAACCCCATTAAGGCATAGAACGTACATACGACTACTCACCAGTCATATATCCAGATTCCAGTTACTCGACACGAAGCGCTTGCGCCTCGCGTACAGCCCTGCTCATGATCGATTACGTCGGGATCCTGTGCAGATCGGAGGTCATGGAGGTCATTCAGTGTCCAGAAAGGACGAAAAGATATTCGCTCTCGACATTTGGTTTTGGACCGTGGTTTTTGATCGTGCTCGGGTCATGTTGCTTCAGTCACCCTGGCCGTAGTATCATCTGAGGCAGGACTGTGGACTGTGTTTCTTTCGTTTGTACTGCATCCATCATGTGTATATTTCGCTCAGTCAATACGCGTCGTAGGAAAAGGCATTGTGATCTTCTCTGCGTGAACAATGCGTTAATTCTACTGGTCAACTTGTTGTAAAAACCGTCCGTAGTATCCAATCTGCCCTTAAAATTCTCCCCATCTTACTTCACCGGCCATCTTGCGTGCTGATGAATAGGCGCATTTGACAGTGGTTGATACATAGGCTGGGGAGCCTGGGAGCGGCGTAAGATTTGGATACTGATAACGACACTCTCGGCCATGAGAGATGGGACTGCCGGCGACGGTGTCGCACTGGTTCATCTCTCACGACAAGACGTGGCATTTACCGACGGCAACGACATAGAGACAATCAATTGAACGAGGTTGTGCGACGGAACGATAGCAACAGCGGCATAGAGACGAAAGGCGATTCAAGAGAGAAATAAAGCGTAGAAATCGACAAGGCTGATACAGGATACAAGCTACAGTAGTCGCAAACAAGTGCTCGACAGCAGATACTGCAGTGGCAAAGCCATGAAATCGTCGGGCCACAACTAGGCTCAGCCCATTTTCAGCCAACCAGCATCGCCGCCCATCCGAACCGAGCAATTTGTGACGGTGAAGGCCGGAGTATGGGTGGTGCTTTGCTCACTGAAGTACATCTTGATGCGTGCGCGGGGGGCGTGTTGTATCTTCAAGGCTTCTGGACGAGCGCGGCTCTGCAAGCAAATGCAGCGGGGCATAAAGTAAGGGCTCCGACGACTTGCACCGACGAGCAAGTCATCTCCCGTGACGAAGGTACATGCAGCAGATCGAGCACGAATATGGGGACAGCGAAGATGGAGAGACAAGAGAGCGGTAGTGCTCAAGGCCGTTGCGGCTGAGGAGAAAGTTCTGGCGAGCAGGACAGCCCTGGCGTACAAGCAGAACAAGGAACAAGGCAAGTTGCTGCCGATACATTCCAAACTAAAGCGCTGCCCGGACGGGTTGGTAATGGTATGGCAAAACCAACGAGCAGCATTCGGTATATGACGGACATGAGTAGCTGGTTGCTGGGCCGGAGCGCCGCTTCAATATTATGCGTCGAGACCCATGGCCTTTCGGTCTTGCGCAACGTCACATGGCTCGGCACGGCGCGCAAGTCTGCATGAATGAGCGCGATAGAGCGCGGCGGGGAGTGGCAGGGAGCGGTGGGTGATGGACGACTGTCGGTAAACGACGGGCGGCGGGCAAAGGTGATATCTGGAAGAGACTTGAGTGAAATGTTGTTCTTCCGAGAGAGATCTAGTGTCGGAGAGAGAGCGGGATGGCTGGGACAACAGCAACGAAGGAAGGGCGAAGGGGTTTTTCATGTACGGCCCACGTAACTTGATGAACCGTTGCAGCTGCGTGCGGATTGCTCAGCCTGTAGAGCTGGGTGGAGGCGCGTCTCTCGTGAGGGAAGATAAGATGGACACGGTCGCAGGCGGATCCAGGCAGAGAGTAAGAGCTGATCCTGCACTATCACAGCCGCTGTCTGTAGCAGAAAAAATGCAGCCGTTGTGAGAAGTATCCCTGCTGCAAGGAGGCAGGTGTGGTAGACAAGTGGATGCAATAGCTGGTGGCCGAGTGCAGGACGCATTCAAATCCGCAGCAACGGAGATACGTAGGGGATTCACCTTTCCAGTCCGCGCGTCGGGGGCTGTGAGAGCATGTAAGAATCGACCGGTAGGCAGGTACTCCTAGCGCATGGTACCGGATCCTCAAGGGAGGCGCAGCTTGGTGCTGCTGAAGGAGCGAGAAGGGCATGGGATTCCACGTGCCCAGCGAGATGGTACAAGCCGACGAGAAGCAAAAAGGAGCGCTAGATGGCTGCAGCGAGGCCTCGTAGTGGGCACAATAGACCGTAGTGGAAGGCATCGATTCGACATGCAGTGCAATGGACTAGAATTCCCAGGTTGAATGCGGATACACTTTTTCGTTGACACCGGGCTGGGACAACGACGTACAGCGGACGTGTGGCGGAGGTGATCTTGTTGGGGATGATCCAGCAAGCTGGCCCCTGCGTCGCGAGCTCCAGCAGCAGCATGCTCTGAGTATGTGTCGGCGAAAGTGCGGGTTGCAGAGATCACAGTCCCGACAGGAAGAGGTGATCGCTGTGCAGGACATTGCTGGGAGCAATCGTCATGCTGCGTCGTCTGCGGGAGCAACCATAACAGCGACAGCGATACAAGGGGATGACCGTCGCCAAGTGTGATGGCAGGACTAGGGTGAAAGGAAGTGGTATGCGCGGTGGTCGCTGTGAAGAGTTCGAGAGCGGCGGCGGTTGTTGGGGACAGGGTCGTGAAGGCGGCGATCACTCTCCGGCAACAAGAAGCGCACCGTGGATCTTTACTTGTTCCACATCACAACGAGGGCAGAGTCTTTCAGGATGCAAGCTGTCTGTCGAGTGTGGGCGACCGGGTCGTGTAGCGGTTTAGCCAGGGGTTACAGCACTGGCTTCCTGTGACCTTCTAGTCAATGGTTGTTGGGATGAACGATGCTTTCCTATGGAAGTACGTACAGCAAGTCCAGCAATGGCAGCCATGGCGAAGGCGAGTTAACAAGAGCCCTGTCCTTGGTCGGAGAGCTCGTTGTAGGGGTCGGGAGTCTAAAGGAGGCGAACGGCGTCGACAGTACACAAGGGCGGCGATTTGAAGGCTCTTCCGTGCAAGATGCTCGGTATCAGGCCAGAAACAGCGGAGCAGGCTGGTGCACATCGAAGACAGGGAGACGGACACACTTCCGATCAAGACGTCGGCGGTACGGGCACGCAGAGCGTGGATGAGAGGAGGGTTGTGCGATCAGAACAAGGCACTCGGAAGCGAGAGCGCAGCAGGAAAGTGTGTATCCCGCAAGAACTCTGAGGTTTGCTCTGATTCGGGTTTGCCACGCGCAAGAGACCGCCGAAGCGCTTCCGAGGGACTGGGCCGGCAAGCTCGATACGTAGACGACGAGGCTCGGCAGATCGTACCGGCGAGATAGACAGCACTGTGCGTGACTTGCTCAAAGGACGGATTGCGGCGGCGGATGGCAGATGACGGAGCGAGCGGCGGAGCCGCAGAGATACGGTACAAGCGGCGAAGCGGCAGACGAATGGAGCATAGCGAGGGAATGCAGTGGCTGGGCGGTACAAATGCCGCAAGGTTGCTGCAGAAGAAAGAGGCGGTTGAATGGATTTGACAATGTCGTCACTGCGTTGTTGGAATGGGAACGGGCAATCGGCAGATGAGAGTCATCGCGAGCAGAGAACAAAGCGAGGCGATATTGCTGTGCTCGCACAAGGCGGGCCCTGTATGAAGGAGTTGAGCAGGTCATCGGGGCGCTGGAAGGCCATGAGGCGAAGCAGCGGGTGTGCAGTGCCAGCAAAGAGAAAGGAGAGGCGAGACGGAGAAGATGAAAACGCCGAGGCGACAGGAAGGTCATTGAAAAGACCTGACGCTGGGAGATCAGGCTCAAAGAAAAGCCGACAGTATTCCTGCTCGGAAAACATGGTGCACAGAGATGAATAGATACCGGCTGCAATTAGCGCTGCAGTGACCTTTGCAAGCTTCGCTTGAGACGAAAAGATAATTCGGTAAAGGAAGAAAACCGCATTGTCTTTCCAAGCGAAGCCACAGACAGTCTGTTCGAGGCAGTCCAGGACACAAAGCCTTATCAACCGTGAAACAAGAAGCCAAATCTATCATGGCTGCTGTAGAGTCATGCCAGGACACCGCAGCAGGGCCAGACACCAGCGAATGGAGCCATGGCTGGCACGCAACAGGTCTGCTTTCCGATGCAGGCCAGCAACCCATACATGACTCTTGGACTCACGGCTTTCTGAAAGCTGGAAACGGACAAGCGGAACATGGAAGGTGTGGTCTTTTCTGCTCAAGATAAATCTGCCCGTCAAAGATCAACACCAGCATGCTTTGCAGCTGAAACACTGCATGCTTTTGCAATGCATAGAGAGACAGATGAGAAATGGTGAGCATTTACAGCGGTGTCACTCAGGACCAGAAACGCTCAGACAGGGTCACCGCCGCCGAAGCCTTGGGGGAAAGCCGAGCGACGCGGAAATGTGCAATATCAAAATGCTGATATTCTTCTCTTGGGGCAATATCAAGATCGGTAATAGAGACGAGTACTGTAATTGCAAGAAAATGAATGTTATACTCGACTATCGGTGCAAAGTCTGTGTTTTATACGGGTCGGATGTACAAAATCAACCTAAAGCCGATGGATGAAGCCTGATATTGCCTCTGTGACCGGCAAGAACACCACCAAAGCCCCTGATATCATCTTGCGAGATCAACCCTTCGATCATACCACCTTTTTTTCCGATGATTTTTTGTCTCTGGTGATGGTTTTGTATGGTGGATGGCAGACTTTGGCGTATTGGCGTCGCGCTTCGGCGTCGCGCTGAGACAGGCTGGCAGGCTGGCAGGCGTCGCAGACTTTGCAGCTTGACGACTTTTCGACAAACAACATCATCCCACATTCGACAAATATCGCATCTCATCAAAGTTTGATGGCCATCTCAATGCGACATGTGAATTTTTCTTCCCGACGATGCGACTTGCAAAAGACTGACTTTCATCGCAGCAGCCAGCTTTCCATTGTCGCACCCTCAACATACCATCTTCTTCGACCATGTCGCACGCTTCAAGTTTCTTCTTGACTTGTTTTTCTTTTGACGGCTCGCGATAATACGCCCCTCGACGACCGGACTTTGCACCTCTTTTCCTCGCTGCAATATCCACCATCACCTTCGTCTTGGCCGTCTTCTGTTCCATCACCGCGACATTGCGACATCACAGCAAGGCTTGCACCATTGCTCCGGCTCAATCAATTCTCGTCCACCGACTTGCGACCGACGGCGCTCCTCATCAGCGCCGACCTGAGCGACTTGCTGCATCAGCTCACCATGTTCTTCCGACCGACCGGGCTGCACGACGAACAGCAGTCGACGCCTTTTCAGCTGCGGAGGTGCGGACCACCGCAAGGTTTCGCACAGACCATCAACAGCAACCTCACCTCGTCCTTTGCGCCGGCGTCGTCCTGTCCCAGCGACAACGTCCCGATTTCTTGCTCCGCCATCATTCGCCAGGCTGTTTCAGCAAGAAGCCACCATGCCATCATTTCCCGACGTCTTCTAGCGACACCCTGCACCAGACCCGCGGTCACCAAGTCTCCGATCCGACGCGGTTGATGGACACACGATCATGGCAGCCATTCGGCTGAACGCTACCCGACAGACACATACCCGTCTTTTCTCACGCTGTTTCCTGCTTTTGGACTTTCCGCTCATGCCCTCTCCACACCATGCACGACCGCGACGATTCTGCTTCAGCCTCAGAGACCACGACACTCCTCTCGCCTTCGAGACTTTCACTCGCTCTTGACCTGCGGCTACATCTGCAATGCCACCACATCCACCTCGAGGGACATCTTCGCGTCTCTCCCCCGTCCTCGTGCTTGGGCACAGCACCACTGCAGTCCGCAGCATGCCGTTCGTCGTCCGGAAGGACTTGAGCTTTCGCTACTCTGCCGTCCTGCTGCCAGACCTACCACTTTGCTGCTCGTTGCATTTGGCTGCTGCCACCGCATTCCAGCCTGCATGTCGTGCTCTCACTGCAAGCTCGTTCTCTTTTCGTGTCTTGCTGCATCAGCGGTGCTGTTGGTACATGGAGCAATGGACGACATGGATGAATGGATGATGAAGATGAGGGGGGCGGATGAGGACTTCAGCTGAGGCATGGCGGAATATTGTTGTACGAAAGATAGAATAGGGATAAGGTATCCCATCCATCGCCCATCATCATCCATCATCCATCATCCAAGTCCGTCCCCGTATCGTCGTCGCCCATGGCAGATTTGCAGTGCGTGTCGCTAACCATCGCGCACTTAGTGCTTTCGCGACCAGTGATTCGAATCTTCCAGCGCGCGTATCTGGTAAGCTGTATCAGATATGTTCTTTCATCCTTTCTTCTTCATCTTTGTGTACCTCTTCTCAGTGATAATGTCAGCGGACGCGAATCCTTTCAAAGTATTGCTGTTAGCGGCCATCACATCTTCGTCTCCGGGCGGCGCAGCAAATCGGTGAAGCTTTGTCGGTCGGGGCGGCAGTCGCTACCACCAACCACGACTTTGAGTACGACAGGCCAAACATCAGACACAGACACCAGAAATTATAGAAACACGGCAGCGCAGGCTATTCAACATGCGCTGGAGCAATTTTCACATCCTCATGGTCATCGCACCCTCCTTCCGAGTTCTGGTGTTGCCTTTGTGATGTGAGCACAACGAGAACTAACAGGCCAGATTGAGCTCTCGTTGTCTGTCGTTCTGCCTTCCTGATCAAGCAGGAACCTCGCTGTCACTAACTCAAAGTGACTCAAGTCTGGCCTTCCTGCCTTTCCCAGTCTCAGATAGGTTTGGTATCCACGGCTCTGTTTGTCTATCTCGCTGTCTTTCTGAACGGTGTGAGATCTCGGTGCAATGGCGACGGAGTCGGCACCGGCCTTGCATCTCGTTCTGGGCGTGCAGCCCTCCATGATCTTCCACACTGCCTTGCCGCCGGCTTTTTCGACCCCCATCCGCCTCCACCATGATCGCGGCATGGTGTTGAGCGGTGTCATGTCCCACATCTGCAAAGCGGATGACCGTACCTGGCTACAACTCAGCAGCACCGCATCCCTCCACCTCAGTACCTCAGCACCTCAGCACTCCGCACTGTCGCAAGGCCTCACCGATATCCTCTACTCGAGGCCATCCTCGCCGATCGTCACTAAAACATTCCATGTAGCACTTGCTGCTTCTTCGTCAAGCTCCACTCCTACCAGCCCAAGAATCCCCAAGTCCTTCGAGCTTTCCTCGGACCTGTTGGTCAGGCTGTCAGGTCTTCAAAAGCACCACGTTCACCAGCTGCGCTGAATCGCTGCTACCGTCTACTGTCGCTCAGGAATTACCCCTCTGAGCTTCAACATCGACGCAAACCCCTCGCTGCGGTATCTCCGGCGCGAGGAGTCGACGATGCTGACGGCGCTGGTCTCCGTCACTCGGACCATGACTACACAAACCGCCGGCACAGCATGAAGAGGCCAGACGAGACACCCCGACAGCCCGCTGACACTGTCAGATCGGCCAGTGCTGCAGGGTCACCAGCGCCATTGTTGCTCCACCTCCAGCACGGCACGCCACCGCCAGCTCGTTTGCTGCCTGAGCCTCAGACGTTTCTTCGAGATGGACGGTCGTCCATGTAGCTGCAACAGCTTTCACTGATCAGCGACACGCCATGATTCCGCCGGAGCTCAACGAGTGCTATTACAGCGGCAGCCTACTCACCATTGCGCTTCTTTCAAGGGATTTCGTTAGCCACGGAGACTATTCCGACAATACCAATTGTGTTGCTGGGCTTTCCATGCGTGCCACCGCTACTGCTTGTCGTGCTGAAGGAGATCGAAAGGGTTTTGTATCGTGTACATGAGATGCGATACCGGACGGTCGAAGCAGGAAGCATTTATATACACAAATCGGACGATCATTCGCCGCAGAATGTATGCGCCACATATTTCCTCCGTCTCTTTGTCTACACCGCGGGATGTCTCGCGAGCGATGCCTAAGTCGCAATATCGATGGGTGAGAACCTGGAGAAAGGCGGACGTCTTGTGTCGGAGGTACGCTCGGGGATTGGTTGTATGGTGCTATCCTTGGCTGTGTTCCCGGATTCTGAGAAGAAGCCTCGAGACAGAAGCGTCTGAACATTCGCATCGTCGCTGAAGAGAGCGGCGAAGACGCAGTGTTCGCTCGGGCAATCTTGGTTTCGAGTCATTCTTGTAGCGATGTACCGTGCATTTTCTAGGATCGAAAAGAAGCTGGATTGCGGGATGTTTCATGGGAGTAAAAGACCAAACGGGAGAAAGTTGGTGGCGACAGAGGGAATGGCTGGATGATGGCTTTTTGGGGGATTGTTGACTTTGACAAGCGGATGCACGCGGCCACGACAAGTTTGAACCAAGGCCTTCAAGTTCAACATCGCAAAGGAATGCCGCTGTGCGCTCTCCATAACAGATGATGCAGCGCCGAGCTGGGAACGTGAGGAGAAGTTCCGGGGCCAATTGCTAACCCTCGAAGCCCGATTTGGCGCATCTCTCATTTTCTACTGCAGTCCAAAGGTTGGGGCACAAAGACTGGAATGATGGTGGTAGGAGGAACAAAGAAGAGATGAGATTTTATCTCCAATGCGGCGCAGAGCTGGAACAGCTTGTTGGCTACATGCTGTGAGGATTGTCAAGAAGAGGCAATAACGGAACACCACATCCCGGCAAGCGTCGAAGCAGAAAGCAACAGAGGTAGATGTCACAAAGTTCGCTTTTACGAGCTTGATATAAAGGCAGGTAGGACTACACTTCGTGAACAATTCACTCGACTGCTTGGTTCGTTGTTTGAGTGATATTGATAGGGGTTTTGCCCCTCTTTCTCAGGAAAACTTCTAACTGAAGCCCATCAACACGCGTCCGTAGTTTGAGTCATGGTGGCAGCTTCAAAAAACGCTCCTTCAGGGTAAGTGAGAGTACGCGATAGGACTGTCGCGATACTCCTCTAATTCTGCTTCATCTGGCCATACCGGCTTTCCTCCGCGTCTGCGACTTCGATCCGGTTTAGCGGCAGTATGAGTCGCTTTTCTAAGCACCAGACTCTCTTTCCCATCCGTGTATCCGTGAGATGCGACGTGAAATTCCGCCTGACGTTGATGGCTGTCTTTGAACGCGAAAGTGCCGTGCCATCCTTCGGGATCTTTAACACGGCAGCCATCAAGGGTGGTTGTGTCATGGACATCGGCTCTGTACCTTGATCAGCACTGTATCAAATACGTCCAACATCGTGACGATTCGTTAGAATATTGCTCACCGAATCAATATCTCCTTCGGGTAAATTTGTTGATCTCGGGCGGTAGCATACGCCAACGCAATTAGACTCTGCTTTCTCTGCTTGGATATCGTGTTCCCAGCATAGAAGAAATATCTGACATAATTTATGGTACTGCCAGTAGACATGATAATAATGGATAGGGAAATACACAGCACATTAAGAATGCGAACACGTCTTGATATAGAGTGGGTATAGTTGACATTTTTTACACTGATGGACGTAGACGCCGTGGCTTTTGTGATGGTACATTGCAAGCACCACAGGCGTTATCTGTAGCCGCCATGCTTGGGGCGGAGGCTAGGGCTAAGTCTATATATAGACGAAGCGCATTGTGGAGAAAGCCGTCTCCGATTAACCGGTCTCCGATTGGCCCCGAGCCCGCCCTTGATTTACTTAGAATCATGCGACGATTGGCAACTCACAACGCATTTTCTTTGTACGCTTACCATCTGCATGTGTACATCTCTTTTTCGCACGGCGTCTCGTGGTCTGGTTGGTGTATCTTCACCTTTGCATGTCGGACCACGTCTTGTGCAGATGAGGTTGTTGACACGAATTACGCGCGCCTCTGATACGTTGAAACCTTCGCCTACCATGATTCAATACAGCTGGATCGATGGCGCCGAAAAGATCGAGTCTTATGAGGTGGGAGGCTACCATCCTGTGATGATCAACGACATATTGCACAATCGCTACACTATAGTAGACAAACTGGGGTTTGGCGGCTACTCGACTGTCTGGGCTGCCAGGGATAATGCGACAGACACGCTCGTCGCGCTCAAAGTGGGCGTTTCCCGTCCATCATCAGCTCAGCGTGAGCCCGAAGTGCTACACGCCCTGTCAACGACTCCAACCCCGACGACGCGGACCGCCCAAGCGGATACACACTGCGGTGACGTCGTACCCAACATTCTAGACGATTTTGAGGTTCATGGATACAATGGAACGCATCGATGCTACTCAATGGATCTGATGCAAGGGAATTTGCGGGTATCGTCCTTTAGTCGCTTGTTTCCCATCAAGATCGCTCGGGCGCTTGCTGCAAGATTGGTGCTTGCTGTAAACCACGTTCATTCTCGTGGATTTGTCCATGGAGGCACGTTCAAAACGTGTCCCTCGTAGAAAATTCACTAATGCTTTGCTCAGATATCCGACTCTCAAACGTTCTGATCAGAGCTCCGTCAACGATTTCCAGACTCTCTATCAGCCAGTTCCGGGAAAGGTTCGACGAACCCGAGGTAGTTTCTGTCGAGAGAGTCGACGGGAAACCACTTCCTCCGGGAGTTCCATCTCACGTCGTTGTACCTCTCGATGTCAGCAAAGAGGCTCAAGAATTCACCGTAGATGACGCGAAGGGACTGGTGCTCGCGGACTTCGGCGAGGCATTCTCACCAATCACCGAGCAGCGGCTTGGGAGAGAGTGCAACACACCAGCAGCGAAACGGGCACCGGAAGCGACTTTTGAACCGAACAAGCCTTTATCATACCCGGCGGACGTCTGGAGCCTTGGCTTGGCTATATGGGAGATCTTGGGCATGAAAGCAATCTTCAGCGAGTCAGAGCCGGAAGACGAGATCATTGCAGAGCAAATAGATGTTCTTGGCTTGCAAAATTTCCCGCCAGAGTGGATGGCGCTCTGGAAATCGTGGGAAACGCCAAACTCAGAGTCGCAGGTACTGAACCGAACAAAAGACGGAAGAGAGACATGGCCTCCGCTTGAGCAGGCATTTGAGGAATTTGTGCAAAAATACAGGAGGCGACGTGAGAGCAGTGGAGTGTTTGACGAGGAAGAAACACGCATGATTCTCGACCTCGTCCGGGCAATGCTCAGGTTTCGTCCCAATGAGCGATTGACGACGCAGGAAGTGCTCAAATCTGAATGGATGGTGCGGTGGGCGCTGCCTGAGTTGTCATGCTGAATCACTGAGGAGCAAAGCGATATCTTGTATAGTTTTAAGCTATCTCAGAACAAGAGCCTCAGTCGAGGCCTCTCTCACGATTCCTGGCCCTACACTACCAAATTACCTGATCGTCCTATATTTTGCCTGTCGCCTGGAAGGAATACTTCACCAGCGCGATGTCTCTGACGTCGCAAATCTCCGCAATCTTTGCCCACCAAGGTGGCATAGCGGTGACAAAGCGGTGACAAAGTTGTAGCGAGTCGGTGTCGGATCGGTGTCGGAGCGGTGGCAGACGACATCAAGAGGCATCGCGGTGACGGGATCCCAGGCGCAACAGATTGCTCGCAGGCAATGCGCTTTACATTGCAGAGGTTGAGAGTCGATAGCAGTGGGCAGGGGTCGCCAAGCGACTCCGGGCTGTGAAAAGTCCAGGCACCATTGGCGAGTGTTCAACACGGCGAGTGGACGCAGTGGGATGATAGAATAACAGCATGCGGGGGTAGATTCGTAAGCGATAGATCAGGCGAGTCGGAGTCTCCACCGAGGCAGTAAGCCTTTGGCGGATTTTTGTCTTCCAAGTCTTTCACAAGATTGTTGGTCGGGAGTATTCCGCGACGTGTACCAGAGGGTCATCAGGGACAGGGCGGGTGTGTTGTAAAGGGTGGGATATGGGCTGCGTCGGCGGGAAAAAGCGAGGAAACGGAGCGGAAGCATGGACATGGGGGCAGCGGCGCTGGCTTGTCACGGAAAAGCTCTTGGACTCCAGGCTTGAAGGTATGTTTTCATCGGCGCAGCGAGCTTCTACGGGGATAGCAGAATCCCGAGAGCAGGGTCGGTGCTGGTGGATGAATGAAGCGGCGACGCTCTTGTGGTGGAGAAGGCTCTTGTTGCCGACTTGGACAGCGTAATCGTAGGCTTTGGCAGGCGAGCATGACGATGATGCGGCCAGGCAGTAGACGACGAGATGGAAGGGGCTCAGTATAGACACAGTTGTCGCGGCGGTGCGGTTGGTACAGATGAACGGTGGCCGACGAGGGGGTTGTTGATGAATTTTGAGCTGCTCAATGGCCAAAGGCTCGCCTCGGTCTACATACACGACCGATAAGAGGCGGCGTGAGCAGGGCAGGCACCGTGGGAAAGAAAGCGGTTCGTACGGTCTCTCAGAAGGCAGCGCGTTGTGGGCGACAAAGGCAGTTGGCATCGAGAGGCGTGCTGAATGTCTGCTGGAGTCGGAGAAAAGGCGTTGACCTGAGGTGGGCAAAGAAAAGTCAGCACTGCTCGGGCAAGAGACAAGGGCGCGACAAACCTCTGCTTGCTGGTTGGACGAGGCAGAAAAGGGCAGCGGATGGTGGCGGCAGTCGAGTCGAGGACGATGCGACAGGTATTCCCGAGGGGTTCCCGTGTAGGCCAGGGTGTAGAGAGCATGAGGTGGTCATTGTCGGCAAAGAAGGGGCGCTCGGTCAGAGGCTGCGTGATCTCGCCGGCGTTGACAAGGGCATGGTGGAGGAGAAGAACCATGGCAGACTGTGGATGCTACCTGGCAATGGTGATCGAGGCATCGCGTGCGTGGAGGGATGCTGCGAGTGTTGTTCGTCACAGCGGAAACGGCGGCATGCGACAGCAACATTGTCTCTAACCCTGAGTGAATAACGGAGGACATGGCATACCTGGTTCGCCTTCGCTCTGGAACGCGACGTGTACTTGGCTGCTGCGAAAGGCTAAGAGAGTCTGGAAAGCTCGAGGCCTTTGGCGGGCTGGGAACAAGGATGTAGTCGCCCAGCAGGATCGTCCGTCATGGTCGAAGACAGTCTTCAGGCTTTGCAAGAGATCGGGGTCGGCGTACAGTTGCGAGTGGATTTGCTCACCGGAATCGGCGATGCTGCGCATGTTTGGGTTGTGGATGCTTGAGAAGCCGGGCTCGCAGAAGAACGAGGATGGTGGACAGAATCGTGGTCGAGGTGGGCGACGGCTCCGGCGCGAGGGCGGATCGAGAAGCGTGGCTGTAAGCATCGAAGCAGACGATTATCGCGGCGAGCGAGGATCGTGGCAAGCGAAACTGTGAGGAGGCACAGGGTTGGTCAGTCAAGACAGGCAACGATTAGAGGCTGCTAAAGGGCTTCGAGGTCGCGACGGCGAAGCGGGTTGCGCAAGGCCAGAGGAACGCTGCTGACTGCGATGCGACGGTTTTGAAGATGCTGGAAATGCGAAGATTGGTGACAGCTCATCAAAAACACAATTCTCGAGGTGATGGTGGCTCGGAGCAGAAGATTGAAGGGGTGAAATCATCAGATCCAAAGAAAATCGCCCATGACATCGAAGAAATCGCTTTTGAGCTCAGCACCAAAAGAAGGGAATTTCCCAGCGTCATCATCGTGAATGGCAGAAGGTGAGATGATCAAGGTCGCCATGACGATCTGCGTTTGGAATTCTGGGGATCCCGGCTTCAGCTCTGGCAATCTTCTCTTTCCTCCGTTGCTTGATGAAGAGTCGCTTGGTCAGAAACATCCCTTGCAGCATTCTCATCCGGAATTTGCGTTCGCTCCTCAGTCATTCAGGCTCGGCTTCAAGAATTATCGTCTTTTTCTGGCGGTTGTCGGCATGCATTCCATCGGATACCTTCAGACTTGCCCGTCGCCTCTCCGCCTCTTCTCAGCCATCATCCATGATCCCAGCGCAGCGCGATACGCCCTCCTACTCGCGCCTCTCAGTGTGTGCATGTCGCGAAAGCCTGTGGTCGACGTGTACACAGGGGTATGATTATGCTTCGCCTCTGTGTCTTCGTTGGTGTTCTTCATCGCTTCTCCCAACCCCTTTCGCCTCGGCGCCGGTCTTTCCGCCTGCCCTTGTCGCATGCTTGTCGCCTGCCCTTGTCGCTCATCCTTGTCGTCCGCCCTTGTCGCCGACAGACGCCGGCTAGCGTCGACATTTACCGCGGCTTCTCCAAGTCTTCTATCCCACCCGTGTCTTTGAAGTTGCTGTGGCGTGATGTAGAAGATAGAGTGTGCTTCCTTTCCCCTCAAAACTCCGCGTCCAATCTCGTGCTGTATTTCGGAGTCATCTAAGACTTCCGCAACGAGCGCACGAAGTACAATGGTGCAGATGCTTGTATCTGTTCTTCCTACTCCAAGCTAGTAGTCAGCCTTTGCGAGATTAGCGAAGATGGACACCGAAGATCAAGCTTTAAAACACAAAACTCGCGCTACGCCGGTATGTTTCTTCCGGGGTCGCAGCATTTCTTCGCAACGAGCATTTTATCCTTCGATGGAAAGCTTTTACAGCCATGCAATTTCCAAGCATGAACTCATTGCCAGCGAAGACAACCTGTACATGGAGAGGAGATATTCCACCGCGTTTAATGTCTGTCCGCACAAGACAAGGTATTATGGCCAAGGTTAGACAGCGCAACGCTTCAACTTATTAGGTCAATCACGGTCGAAGAAAAAGCACGACACAATTTTTTCGCCTAGTAACACAAGCAAGTTGAACAGAAACGTCGGTTTCATCGGGCGCATGAGGTCAAAAACAAGCTTTTGAGAAGTGTGATGAGAAATGCGCAGGTCTGAATTCTCTATACTCGGAGTTCGACGAAGCCTTGAAACGCAGTCGGCTTTGGCTTGCGCAACCGCGCTTTTTTGTTCCTTTCTATGGCGATGATTTGACACCAGAATCGCCCACTCGATGGGAATCGTGCTGCAAGATAGACGAAGCACCATCCTTTAAGAGCAATTCACGATGTAGATGATGCTGCTGCGAATGTGCCTCCGCTCGCTCGGCTGCAACGCTGGATTAAGATTTTCAGCTTCGATGGTCGCGCTAGTCACTCTAATCTCGAACATTCGAGTTGCGGCAACACGATACAGAATGATCATTAATTGTAGTCCAGAAACCCGAAGGCACTGCGCGCTCATTGCGTTGAATATATGTTGCATTCGCGCTTCCGATAAATCATCTGTAGCGTTCATTGACGTGGTGGCCATTTCGGCTTTACATATCCTCCGCGGTGGCTGGTTTTGATGGCTGTTCGCTGTGTCCACAGCCATCAATCTCGAGGTTCACGGGGTTCCATCTCAAACGCGCAGCCTAGACTAATCACTATCATGTCGCTCTCCCTTAATCTGATGGTTTCCGCGTGTTCCTGCGTGATCACGATGCTCCTCCGCGGCGAATCGCTTCCGCGACAAAAATCGGGCATCTTGCTTGAACATCTTCCCAAACACGATGCTGACCAAGCCTGTAACAAGTGAAATCTCGGTCAACGAGGATTTTTGCTGGCCAGCACGTCCACAGCTGCTGTATACAAGCCAGTAACGCCTCTTATTTTGTACAATGACTCTGCGGTCAGGCGAAATCTCCCGCCATCATCGCTCCTCTTGTTTCGTACATTATGCGTCCGCGCTTGCAAACTCTCCGACTGCGACCACATCGGTCGCGGAAGTCTGCATCGACAAGGTCTGTGAACGGCCGATTCGGACCCTGATTCCACAGCTTTGGCGAGACTGGCGAGCAAGACCAGCGTGACGCCGCTTGCAACAGACCCCATCTCAATCTCGACTCACCAGGCAACGCCAGTCGGTTTTGCCTGTATACAAGCTGCTTACACCCCGCCACCGCCAGATTATTCGCTTTGTATACCCCAAACCGTAACGCAAAGGCCCTACGAAACATTCTCGCCGATGAGTATTCGCATCTTCCGCTTTCATGATCTGACAATCGACCGTCGCCCTCAATGACCCAACACTTTTCTTTCTCAATCTCCACTTCTTCAAGCTGTTGAATGATTTGTAAAATGAAACTTTCACGTCTACCAGCATCTCGTGCATTTACGTCTATGCTCTGTATAACCCTGTCACGAACACTTTTTGTACGCTTCGCATTGACGAACTGTGAAGCACACGTCAGCGGAGCGTTGGACTGGTATAATGCTTGACATTTCGAGCGTCGAAGCGTCGATCGTGACGTTGAACGTCCTGAGCAGCCCCTACTCCAATGGCGTTGCTTCAACGTGGCAGGTACCTTTCTCTGAAGCGTCGGAAACTCCTGCATCGTTCAACAGCGTTGTGTTACCGCTTCCCATCAGTGGTTCAGTCGTGGTTTGTTTACTCTTCTTTCTCATCGAAGCCTTGATCGATCCTCTTCCATTGTCCAGAGTCCACTGTACTTCTCTTCGTTCTCGTGCTTCGTGCCTCGATTCTTGACCATCCTTCAACTCTACCAACCGGAATCCGTTCGCACGTCACCCTCGACGCTGCAGACCGGCATTCATCTACTTTCCCATCGCCTTTCCAATTCGTTCAATGCGCATTGCTTCCCAAATCACAGAGCCAGGAAGTCAGCTTGTACTGAGGTCACATCGTCTTCTCGACCCACGTCCAGCCACCGCAACGTCGCCGGAACGTCAGCACATTCGAGCTCAGCAGCAAAGAGCAGGCGCTCGTCCACTCAACCAGAAAGTACCGTTCCTCGTCGCTCAGGCAGAAACAACAAGAACTGGAATGCCTCTGCTCGACCGAGTTCTGACGGAGCTGGACCAGGAACATCAGACTTCCTCCTATTGTTGATGTCGCCGTGGTAGGTCTTCGCGATCCTGTTTCCTCGCCGGCACATTGCTCACCACTTTGATGAGGCTCTCCACAGTGCACACAGCGTACGACACGCATCGGCGATCAGTCAGACCACCATTGGCCTTTGCACGTCCTACAACACTTCCGATCATCTTCTCGCCGCCAGCGCCTGCGCAGCCCAAGACAACATCGACACTCTGCTGCAACTCATCATCGCTGGCCCTGTCTGTTTTCATCACGCACCAGCGCCTTCTCCACCATCGTCCCCTGTGGCCACCAGCACTACCCCATCGCCGTACCGCCGCTTGGAACCATTGTCGACGCTTCGGTGGAGCTCATTTGTCGTGAAATGCTCGTGGGAGATGTCTCCAGCATGCTGCCTCCTCGTCCTCCAGGTACGTGTCTGCCATTTCATCATCCATCTCGCTGCAGAACACTTCGACAACAACGCCTGACCGGCCCAGGTATTTCTTGTCAGATCTCATTCTTCGCCGTCCAGTGCTGACTGTTCCCATCTCGATGCGGACTCTCGCTCTACCCACGCTCACACCCTCGCTCATGCCCACAGTTGCTGCCGCTGCAGGACCATCCTTCGGGACCTCGCACGATTTGAACGACATACAAGCTTTTCCCCTTGCCGCTGCGTAGGCTTCAGCGATACGTCGTCGCCTTGCCTCGGCCTTGCATGTTAGGTATGTTGCCCTACCCTGTTCATGCCTCGATCCCTGCTAACAGTGGTGAATGCTCGTCTCCTGGCAAGTCGACTCCTGAATTCGCCACCACGCCGTCTCTGCTCAATATTCAACTCCTTGCCTTCGCGTCCTTCCCATTCTTCACCAGTCGATGGACCGACCTTGTCACACCTCTGGTGACCTTCGTCACCGTTGCTTCGTACTTCAATCCTGTTTTTCATTTACCCTGTACACAAGTGTTGCGGCGATGTGCACCGTTCTTGCCCATAGACTCCTTGCTTGGAGTAAGTCTCTTCCTTCATCAAGCTTCCATTGTTCCTGTGCTGACCGGCCTCGATTCTTTACAGCGTTCCATGCCCGCCCTCTCGCTCAAGCACCACCGGAAGATGAACAAGGGACAGCATGTCTGACCTCTGCAATCCTTTGTTTCGCCGCGGTCGTTCATCAGCCTCATCGCCCGGTCCACTCTCTGCAAGACTTCATCAAGAACTTCTACCGGCGTTCTCGTGGCAACCAATTTGCCAATCCCCCACTGCCATGCACCCATCGCCGCTGCTCTCGACAGCTTCCAGCATTCAAGTCTCTGGTACGTTGCATCGATATCTGCTGCCACGACCTTGACTGACCTCCCATTCATGCCAGGCCCTCAGCCAGCAGAGTCGAGCTTTCCAGTGTCGCATGGTCGTCCACTTGCTGCCCGATGCCAGGCCAACCAGTCACCCTGGGAGGCTGCATCATCATCATGATCGTCATTTGTTTACTGCACCCATCCTGTGGCCTGTCATGTTGGCAAGGCCAAGACAAGGACCATTTGTTGTCGCCGTGGTCTTGGACGCAGTGGACTTGTACATTGAGCAGAGACACATGCCGCCCGGAGGATCGCTGACGCCAGTCAGGCCAGTCACGCAGTATTTCATCATCATCCATGCTTGTCTCGAATGCTCTCCTCTATCACCGTGTTCAAGTCAACTTCCTTCGTGTCATGATTGTTGTTTCTGTTGTCTGCCATGTTGTAGATGCTCTGTATTTTCGCAATGTCTGTCTTGTATGGATGCAAATGATACTTCTGTGCTTCTCATGCGTCTTAAAATTTGGAAGTGTGCGCTGGATTTTTGACCCAAGGATAACGCTGAGCGCTGCGCGGGTGACCCTGCCCATTGCCCGCAGATCCAGATCGGGGACACCCTAATCGGAAACCATTTCGCAAGGCGCAGGCCATTTCCTTATAGTGGCTGGGCTTCCATAAAGTCGGAATCAGACGTCTGATTCTTTTGTTTTTGGTGAGGAGTGTGGGGAAGTAGGGAGTCCGATTCATTTACAAGGCACGGAGTCCGATTCTTTTACATCGCTTGGTG